>QEPC01002983.1:738086-824401 GCA_003113815.1 Sphenodon punctatus | reverse complement strand
CCCCCCCCCCCCCCCCCCCCCAATATGTGCAGGTGGGTGGAAGGGTGGGCGTCTGTGTGATCACTGTGGTGTGTGTGTGTGTGCTCCTGCGTTCTACCGACCTCCACCCATCGCCCACGTACGTAGCAACAGGCGCGGCACCCTCCAACCCCCTGCACCGCCGGCCCATTTGAAAAGGGCCTTATAAGAGTCTGAATGTGACAGGATATCACCTGCCACCCCTCCGGCACTCCAGCAAATGACAAACCACCTGAGAAGTTGGGAACTGGCCAGGTACGTTAATTGTAGCCAGTAGAAGCCAGTCCAAAAGCTGGGCTGCCTCTATCTGAGGAATCCTTTTGACAAAACAACTTTATGGGTAAGACACACAAGGCAGAGCTGGCCAGATTCCCTGCCTACCTTGAGCAGGGTGAACGCAGCCACCATGCTTTGGGCTGGTGGGGAGAACAGGCCAAACGATCTGCTCCCCTTTGGGGAAACCAGGCAGGCGGGCTGCCGTCACAAGTCCTGCCACGCCATGGGGTGCGCCAAGGAGCCTTCCACATAGGCAGGCACTCAGTCCCACCCAACTCACCACCCTTGGACCGTCCACTATCCTGCCCCCTGTTGTGACGTAGATGTTCAGGAATGGCAAACTACACATGTGGCTCTATGGTGCCAGCAGACCTTGCCATGTGTCAAGGCTGTGTGGGATCAGCCTGAGGGGAGGCGACCCATTGCCCCACATTAGCCCAGGTGGGGCAACGGTAACGCATAACCAGCCTTTTCCAGCGGACGCATTGCGTAGCAGCCAGCCAGCCACCTGTCTGCCCCAGGGCACAAGTGGGAGAACATCTGGTAGCTGCAGCTACAACGTTGACTAATGTGGGTTAACGTCTTGTGTGGCCTTACCCTATGTTTACACCACCCCATTCTACTCTGGCCTCTTATGTCCTAGCAATTTAAAAGATAATCTGCTTAAGTGTGCGGATTTTGGAACACTTTGAAAAATAAGCTTTTGAATAAATGCTGCCATATTTTAAATATGGGACAGAAAGGAACCCACTCTGCTATAATGTGTGTGTACTATTATTTTTTGTTTAATTTTTTTTAGCAGTTACTGGTTTTTAAAAAATTATTTTCAAGTCACTACTTTTATTGTAAAAAACAATGGATGTTTTCATGTTTTAATCCTGCCTGGAGTGAGGCTTTCATTCTGGATAGGATTCGGCCTGGATGCCAAACAAGAGTGACGGAGGCCCGGGCTGGGGGTGTGGGGGCAGTGAGATGGTGGGGGCGTGGAAGTGTACAGATGCGCGTCCACATGGCTTCAACCCCTCGCTGCTTGGAGCAGCCCATCCCTTTCCCTGACAGGCGGCCATGATGGCTGCCTGGAAGTGCTGTGGACCCGGAAAGGGGTAAGAGTAAGCATGTCATCAAACGTGATGATCCACTGTACCCTGGTCTGGCATCTATTGCACGGACCATGGTGGTGCTTAGTGTGGGCTGTTTCTCAGGGATGGTCCCGCTAAGTGTTGACATGGCCCATGCAAACCCAGGTTCCGTCCCAGGCTAAAATCTGGTAGCTGCATTCAGTCGTGACAACAGCACAGATTTCCACGCTTGACAAAGTGTGGAAATCTGTGCTATTGTCACATCTGAAAACACCCAGTGTTACAACCATTTCACATATCTCAAACAATAACATTTGAATAAATAAACCAAATAATTTGTGCTGTGCTTTTCAAAAGTTCTGTTGTTTTGCTTGTTATGCTTTGTGCTCACTATTACAAAAGTTTACTTTTACAGTTGGGTCCCAAAAAAATTTCATTGGGACATAGGTACATGGAACAAGGCATCCCTTGTACTGGTTGTGACTTGCTTGAATTTTCTCTATTGCTAAAATATTCCAAAATCTTTCTTTCCATTCTCTTTCTGCTGGAGGTTCCTTCCTTTTTCAATTTCAAATTCTATTTATAGCAGCTGTAATTAGTTGTGTACAGAATTATTGATAGTAGTCGATCAGTTCAGTTTTTGTCTAAATCCCTAATAAAATCATTTTGGTGATAATGGCAAATATACTGATGTAATCTTTGATTTGGTTTCTTATCATATCCCCAAAATCCTGTGTGTATATATAGGCACTTCTATCATACATGTAAATAAGTACCAGGATACCCACAGTCTCTCCAACATAGATCAGGAATATCTGGGTTTACTATGTGTTTTTTTCTGGAGTTAAGTACATCCCATACATTAATTTAATTTGTTGGGTTTTTTTAACGGATAGTGACTTTGAACATGTTTGTATGTCTCCAAATTCCTGTATTTCTTTTTCAGTTTTTTCTTTATCAGAATAATTTCCCCAAACTGATTGTATCTGGTGTCTGGAAACAAAAGTAGACTTAGAAGCTACTTATGTATCCTTGCTAGGAGACCTTTTCTTTTCTTATCCTCATATGAGGATTTCAGATTGGGTTATTTATAATATGTTGTTTTCTGTTAGGATGTTTAAAGTTGTGCATAGAAGTGTTCATAGTTGCACTTTATAATCAAATCTTTATTTTCTTTAGTTAAAACAATTTCCTCTCTCTCTCCCTCTTTCAGTCTTGCTTTGCATCCTGAACGAGTGCTGGTGGCAACAGGTCAAGTTGGAAAGGAGCCGTATATCTGTGTCTGGGACTCTTACACTGTGCAAACTATATCCATAATGAAAGATGTTCACACACATGGTATAGCTTGCTTGGCATTTGACTTAGAGGGACAGGTATGTGTTCAATTTTCTATTTTCAAGCCCTTTAAAAAAGGCATGATATACAAATATGTTATGAATCCTGTTATATGTCTTTCTTTCTGGAGATGCATTGCCATAAAATGTTTAATTTGTGTGCTTTCAGCTTCAGGGAACTTGATGTGGTTAGTGCTTGCACACAAATTTTTAACTTCAGCTTTTTTTTTTTCTTTTAAAGCTAGTCCTCTGAAGAGACTGGAGTGAGTGGGGAGGGAGTAGACCCCTGCACTGTAATAGGGAGAGCATTCCATGTAAAGAAGAAATGCACACACAATTGTAGGTGCTTGTTAGCTAGCAAAGGTTGTGATCCTCTGAGATGGATAGCACCAGCTCTAGAACTTGGCATGGGTGTGAGTCCCACTCACAAGTGCTATTGCTATTTACTTTGAGGATTGCATGCCTGTATTGTCCAGCTAAGGCAAAATTATATAGGTGGCAATGGGAAAAACATAATATATGTGGGTCTCTGGCTATAGGGTTTCCTGCCTCAGAGCAGGAGCGGTTGGACTTGGTGACCCTTAAGGTCCTCCAGACTCTATTGTTCTGTGATTCTGTAGTTGGTGGAGAGCAGGTGTGCCCCTCTCGTGCCCACAGTGCAAATCCAAACTGGGGAGCCCTATATACTGCAACATACTGGTGTTATATTAGTGACACACTGGGGTGTTGTCACATGCTGCTGCAGAAACATTGAACTAAGGGGAACCTTAGGGCACATTGTTCTCATGGTGTCAAATTTTCTTCTAGGTTACACAGCATACGTGGGAAGCACACATGCTGCACGTTCATCAACATACTGTTTGGTCGTTTTTTTGGCGGTAGCTGGGTGTGCTGGCTGCTGTGGGCTGTGAAGAGGGAAGATATGTCACAGGTTCCTTGCCAATTGCGGGGGATGGCTCACACTTTGAGAGGCTCTGAACAATTCTTGCTGTCTTCATACAGGATAAGGAGAGAGTTCTTTGTAAAACCATTCTCCCTTAACCTCTGCGGGAACTGTTTAAGGTCCCAGTACAATGTGGACTTTAGACTGTATTGGTCCCTAATTGCTCAGCTCTAGCAATTAGCCAATAAGAGTGGTTTTCTTTAAGTGGAAGTACTTTCATACTTTAGGTAATGTGCATAACAAGAGACTTGTTCCCCTAAAGTTGGAAAAAAGAAATACCCCTCTCCTGTGCCAGATACCCATGTAGCATCAATCATTCATACCCTTATCACCTCTCATCCGGACTCTTCTAATCTAGGCCTCAAGGTTACATATGATCTATTAATAAAGCCCCTAGGAACTTCAACAACTAGTCCAAAATGCAGCTGCCTTCCCTCAGAGGGGGTTGGGAAGATGTGAACATAGATCTGTGAATCATAGTGAATTAATTTGCATGCTTGCTGACATTTAAGTTACTGGTAGCAGTATAGAAAACCCTAAATGATTTAACCTAGGTATGCCAAGCATGCAGCTTATAGGCCAGCTCCATCCTGCGTTGAGACATTAACGTAGCTCACAGGATATATTAAACCTTTGCAATATCTAAAGAAATCTTAAAGAAGGCATTTATAGCTTTTGTGGTGATGAAGAACAGCTTCTAAATGTGACCCAGGTGTAACAGATGCTGTGATACTTGTTTAAAATTGTGGATAGTGTCAAGCTACAACCTTCTAATATCCCTTGTCCTCTGTTAATTATTAATTATTATTATTATTATTATTATAATAAGCAGCTGTGTACCTGGTGCTTTACAGAACAATAAGAATGACGCGGTCCTTGCCTACGGCTTACAATCTAATAGACACAGAGGTGGGAGGCAAGGAGAGGGGACATAGGGAGAGACAAGGGATAAATAACATTCAAGTGGATGTGAAGTCTCAGGTGCACGTGCTTGGCTTGGTTGCAGTTAGGCAGGAGTCTGCAGGGAGGCTCTCCATGATCTTCTCCATCAAGAGTTTGGTATCTCTGATTTTAGTCTAAACTATGTGAAGGACTGTGGAACAGATTTTTAAAGGCAAAATTGGCACGCAAGTACCTAACGTCCATTGAAAGTGAATGAAAGTTAAGTGCCTGTATGTCATACTCTCTTCAGTCCTCTGTACCTGTCTAGATGTGGGGTATAGTTTGTCTCTGGGTGCAGCCATAGTTTGTCTCTGGGGCCCGAACCCTGCGCAGCCCTGTGGCAGACAATAGCTGTTGTCACACTGTGGTGGTAAGAGCAAGGAGCCAGCCACACGCTGGTAGGGAAGATGGGCAGGCTGGCCCCTGTTGGAGCCACCACTATGACCAGGGGATGGAGGCTCCTACTCCTGCTAAAGTGCAGGATCGGGCCCGCCTTCTCCCTGCCTGATAACTGATGGGGAAGGAGAGCTTAGCAAGAGTGTACACCCTCTTCCCAGGCCCTTCTCCCCCCCCCCCTCCCAATCAGCTGTCATTTGGGTGGACTGGGAGAGAGGGGACCCTGGGAAGGCGCAGATTCTCCTCCTTCACCTGATCCACCCAACAAACAGCTGATCGGGGGCAAGGGGGGGGAGACCAGAGGAGCGCGTGCGTGCTCCTCTCCCCACACTGACAGCTGATCGGGGGAGGAGGGGCCCAGAGGAGTATCCGCATGTGCTCCTCTGGGCCCTCCTTCCTGATCAGCTGTTTGTTGGGGTGGGATGGTAGAGAGGCGTGTGCTTCTCTGGGCTCCCCTGATCAGCCCGACCAGACTGAGAGCATGCCCCCGGTGATGGTCCTGCCCGTGACAAACACTAGTGCCTGTTGCTCATGGTCCTGCAGTGGTGCACCTCATGTGGCAGGGCAAGTATTGCTTTTTGATGGTTGATTGATTTTTGATATGTTGTGAGCCGCCTCGAGCCGCTTGGCAGGAGAGTGTGGGATATAAATTAAACTTGAAATGAAAATGAAAAAAGTGTGCCTCGTCACACAAGTTGCCCCACCCTGGGCAGCCTTACCTAGTTGGGCTGAAGCTGCTCCGCAATGTGTCCTCTGAACCTTTCTGAGGATGCATCGCGAGCAGCCAGATGCTCTCCCTGCCCTGGGGCAAAGGAATATCTGGTGAGTTCTGGGCACATGAGTCACTGCATCACGTGGCTTTTTTGCCCAGGGTGGGGTAAGATTACCTGAAGTGTGGTAGCTCTGCAGCCTGTCTCATCTGGCTGCACCCTTTTGTCATCAGATAGGAAAGTATGCAAAAAATTTTCACATATGTCACTCGTATACAATGGACTTGCTTGCTCAGTAGTCTTGGTTGTTCCCATTTCCAAAAGACTGAAGAGAAAGGTAAGGTCCAGAACTCTGAACCTTTCTAAGACTGGGAAATGTCAGTAGAAAGAAGTGTCAGAAATATGCAGGGTCCAGACGGAACCATGGACTTTATTGTGAGCAAAAGATGCACATGCATCTTTGCTGAAGCAGCTGTATTGCTCCACATATTTGACCCCCAAGTGCGATAGAGTGAGACATTCAGGCTTTGACAGATGCAGCATTGGGAAGCGGCATGCTGCAAGCCATTTGTGGCATGCCAGTTATACTGGAGGTTTGGGATTTAACTTTGGAAGGTTCCAAGTCTGATTGAAATAGATAATCAAAGAGAGAATGGGAATTTTTCCATACCTGATAACTTTCTTTCTTTGAGATCCTTTGTTAGTCCAGGCTCCATTCCTATTTAGGCTAGAATCGATGGGTATATTATTTTAAATTTAAGATAAATTAAGTTTTAAAATAAATAAAGCAAAGTAAATAAAAACAAGATTATGATGATTGGGGTTTAGGAAAAGATTGCTTCCAAAGTTTTCTACTCAACTTACTGAGCTGGCGAGCCCCTGGAATTCAGAGAATGACATCACCAAAAAGGCTTTGTGCGTTGTTTCCATCTGCTTGGCAGGGAGAAAGTATACCCAAACTGCAGTAGCAGAGAGGATTTGAAGAAAGAAAATTATCATGTAAGGAAAATTTCCTATTTCTGCCTTTGAATATCTGACTACATCACCATCTCCAAATTACTGTGCAAGCTGAGCCTATATAGTATGTTTATAACTTGATGTTTCCAATAGGAAGCTTAATTTACAGTAGAACTTCCTTGGCGGGAGACTTACATCTCTGGAATGTGTGAAAGCATAGCCTGGCCATTCTAGAATACTTCATTGTCCTGACCTTCCTACTATCTGGTTTCTTAGCTGGCAAGTAAAACTACAGGCATGAGGGTAGCACAGAACTCTTTTCTTAATAAAATTGAATATTTTTGTGTACGCTGTGATTGACATCAATATTACCACATTGATGGGTGTATGTAAGAGTAATAACGCCAATACACATTTACCGCACTCATTACTTTCCAAGATTACTACTGGAGCAGGATTAGTTTTTAAAACAAAATATTGTCAAATGTGCAGAGAAGTAGGCTGGACTTTGAAAGATATGAAAACTAAGAGTTATGAAGTGTAGGAAATAGAGAGATCTTCATGTAGCTTCCTTGCAGCAGATTCTGTTCGCATCTTACAGCCAAGAAAGTGGTTGTGTTCTATTTTTGAGGTAAAATTCTTTGGAAATTTCTAAATCATTCAGAAAAAAATACATAGAAGGTTTGTTAAGGTTGCTACACAACCTACAACCTTGATCTAAGGTCAGGCAAGAACGAAAATACAGTTCGAGTTCCACAGTCACAACAGGAACCTAGTCAATGCATTTCTTCCTTACTGCTAATAAACTCTGACCCTTTTCAAATGGGCTGCGGTGGGTGGGGGGTATGGGTGTGTGCCCACGGTGGGTGTGCGCCCGTTCCCATGGGTGCACACCCCCCACCCATCTCCACTCACGGAGCAACCGGCATTGGAGCCCATTCCATGTGTGGGTGATGGGTGGAATGTGGGAGTGTGCACGCACCCCCACCCACCATGGACACCATTCCTACGGGTGCTCACCCATCCCCCCCCCCCCGCACCTGTCCTGGCGTTTGCATGGGCACACTCCCCCTCCTCCTCCCCCGCACACGTGTGCAGTGGGGGTGGGTCACCCGTGTTAAAAGACCCTCAGTTACAGCTCAGCATAACTTTCAGCTATCAAATAACTTTTGGAATATTCAGCTACTTCCATGGAACCTCAACTTTGTCAGTTGAAAGATCTCCATAGTTAATGTAGGCTGGTAAGAATTAGGTATCCCTAGCAGTTTTATACAGTCTCTTTTCAGCAAGAATGAAATTGATAACTTTCCTGGAAAATAGTAAAAAATAGACTTGGGGCACATGGAAAATTCTGTCAAGTGGAAAGCACCTGGTTTCTGTACAAAAAATGTTTCCCTAGTAGTAGTAGCCTGAAAATTTTTACAAGAGGACTGGAGATGGATGTGTGCAACAATTCTAAAAATTGGCCTCAGAATTTTCTGTTCACTGTTTCATTTTAAGGCAATCTGAAATAAATGACCATTATTATTCTATAACAATGAATAGAGAAAATTAAAGTTCTTTTTAAGCTTTGTAACTTTCCTCCCTGCCATCGTTCTTAAGATATAAAACATTACTTCCCTTATTTAAAGGAAAGGTTTTACACAACTGTAAATAAAGCGTCAGAGTTTAAAAAACTGTTAAAGGCAGAACAGAGTTAAGGCAGTTTGAAAAAATGGTTCGTTGTCAAATTATGATGATGGCCCTTTTCACACAGACACTGTAACACTGATGTAACATCCATTTTATTTTATTATACATGCTGCAGGGCACCCATAGAGCACACCTGTAGCCCGACAACATTTATAATAAAATGTAACACCCATTTTATCGGTGTTAGTGTCTGTGTGAAAAGGGCTATTAAATAAATAAATAATGTGATAGTTCAGTTAATGAAAAATAATGTGTGTATGGTAAGAAATTGAGTAATATATATTACATTAGTGTTGATGGTAACTTATGGACTATATATATTATTATTATTATTAATAACAAACACTTATATAGTGCCAGCAGTGCACCTGGCACTTTACAAAGTAATAAAATAGACATGGTCCCTGCCCTTAGGGCTTACAATCTGAGAGAAAATCTGTAAATAATGTCCATGCTTTTTGGTGTTTTACATATATTACAACAAAAACAAAATGTTTTTTTGAACTGTAATTGTAATGAATGTTCATGTTTTTTGGAGTTAGGGAAAAATGTATTTTCTGAAATGGTTTTGAAAAGGAAAGTTGTGTTTTTTTGGAAATAGTTCTGCCTTCAATTGTTTTTTAAACTGTGATGTTTTTTGTTTTAGAAAATTTCCAGTTTTGGGGAGCTGTGATTAATATAGAAATGAGAATGTTAAGATATCACATATGTCAGTTATGTGATATGTTCACATGTGGATAAACAGTAACGAAGGATATAATGAGAAAACCAGAAGCATGAAAGTCATATCCATCTTTGCCTTCTGTTTTTAACAGTCATATCCATATTTAAAAGTCATATTTAACAGTCATATCCATATTTAAAATATCATATCCATATCTTGAGGGGCAGGATCCAGACAGGGAACGAAATGCAGAGCTTATGGGGCAAGGCAGGAAGTCCAGGCTTGGGGCACAAGTGACTGAATGAATTCTCCATAGAGTGAATTAATAAAAGTCATGCAACTTTTCATAGGGAGTGAGGCAAGGGGTAATTGACATGAAACTGACTAGAGAGGGCTCTTGCTGGCTTTCTGAGGCAAGTGGGTAATTGACACAAAACTGACTACAGCTTAAAGTCTTCTGACAGAGCTGGCTCCTGATAAAGTTACGTGATTTTAAAAAGCAGATTCATGTAACTTTCCTTATGCTGTTTTTTTCTAACACCACAAATGGTGGTCAGTGGCTACTCGACTGCACATGCGCCAGCACATGATGTAGATCTCAAGCTCCAAGGCTGTGAAATGTGGGGGCTCAACTCGTCGGGGTGGAGGAGATATTGATGATTCAAAATAGTCGGGATTCTGTGCATTTTGGCCACAACCAATTAACTTTCAAACAGTTATAACCTTTGGATCTTCTTCAGACTTTGCACATATGATGGTCCCCACACGTATAAGCCATGGATAAATTTTCAGAACTGTATCTCCAACGGTTTCCTCAATATCGGGGCTTCAGCAGTCCCCTGTTTATAATGGAGAGTGGTTCTGCCTTTAACTTTTTTGCATCTACCACTGCAAGAAAATCTGCACTACTGTGCAGCCATAGCATACGCAATTTGGTAATGTTCAGAGTTGAACACTGCATGAATCAGGTAATTGAAATAATTTTTTCCTTTCCTTGGCCATATGAGTGTAATCATTCTCTCCTAAAACTGGAAAATACCTTTATCCACTAAGTTTAGAAGTCCCTACTTCTAATAATCTACTCTTATTATGCAAATAAAAATATGCTCTCCTTTAGGTCCCCCCAGTGCTTATTGTCTGCTCTTTTGTCTTTTATACTATAATATCTTAGCTACAAGGCTGATTTTTAGTTATTTTATGGAGCACCAATCACAGTCACTGCCTAACAGATATAAATAATAATGCTGAACTGAAAAGCTAAAGTGAAAAGTAGGCCAGAGGTATGAACTATACATCTTCATTATATTGTTGCAGGGTTGACCAAAGTACTGACCTTGATCATAAAGCACATCAAGAGCTTGTTTTCCCCGAAAGTGCACCCATTTATTGTGCAACTTCATCCTTCAGATGAAGTTTTTCTTAACATGGCATATATACATATTTACAAATAATCCAAGTCACTTTGAGGCCAAAGATGGCACAACAGCAGCTTCTATATGCAAGCATACCCAGACGCTCATTCACCATCATCCTTCATAGTCCACGTCTGGGGTACTAAGGTAAACTTTGCTCTGTAGTCCCTTGAAATGCATTCCTGCCTTCAGCAGTACCCTGGATAGTTCTGAGTTGCTTTACAAGAGACAGAGGGTGAAAACGGACATGTGAGTGGCGCAGTGGCTCCCCGGCCTGGAGTGGGGCAGGAAACAGTGGCCGTCACTCTCCCAAGTCAGGGAGGGGCACCGACCAAACATGCCTGTGATCAGAGAGCCGTCCTGCCACCCACATGCCTCAGATGGGGGAGTGTACCAGACAGGCAGGCGACTGGCCCCACCTCACACCGTGATGGGGAGCCATAGTAACCAGTCATGGTGCCTGGCCATAGTGGCGCCCACCCTGCAGCAGGGATTGTGGGGCTGAACAGATGTGTTGGCTGCTGTGACCCTTAGCCCGGGATGTGTGCCTGGAATCATCGAGGGGACATGTTCTGGGCCAATCGCCTACCCACCCTGTCAGTAGCAAGCCAGAAGAGAAGCAAATGTGCACCGAATCCTGGGCCAGAGCGGGTCTGCATCATGTCTATTTTAACTCAGAGTTGCTAACAGCTGCCTCTTGGGAGAGTCAGCAAGCAACTGAACTTTTCCTCAGATCCCAATCTTTTATAGCCCGAAGGGGTGTATCCAAGCAGAGGGATCTTCAGTTCTTAAAGGGTAATCCCCATTTATTTTGCAAACATAAGAACTGCTATACAAATAAAGACATTTTACAAGACCGTACTGCAGTACTCAAAAACACATAAACACAATAAGAAGGCACTAACTCTTATCACATATGTTTGACCAAAGAAGAGGGTGAAGAGCACAGAAAGATGGTTTAATTTTATTTTTTAACTTGTGGAATAGTCTTTTGACACTGCTGTATTTCTGTTTTGTAGTATGGAGACTTTCTGACTATGCTTATTCAAATTCTACAGTATCCCAGACTCTCTTATGGGATCAGTTGCAAATGTTGTAGTACAAAATGAAATCGAGGGGAATGAGACAGTATAAAATGTTTTTAAAAATGGCTTCTGGAATAAGGAACGTTTTTCCTTTATAAGTAAGCTAGTCGCTATTATTGTAGAGTTCTGGATAATTGTGGCACTTCAGAGTGTTTAGCAGAATTCTACTACCTAAGGTTTGTAACAAGCACTAACTGAAGGGACACTGATAGCACTGCAGCTCTTGTCCAGCGTTAGACTATGGCCCTTTTCACATGAGACTCCCCCACACATCTCCATGCAGTTACAGTGCATGGAGATGGGTGGAGGCACCTGTGCGAATGCCGCTGGGGATGGGTGGGGGTGCATGCAAGCTCCTGCGCTACACTCACCTTCACCCGTCACCCACCCATGGAGCAATGGGCCCCAATGCCTGATACTCCAGGGGTGGAAATGGGTGTGTGCCCATGGGAATGGGCGCACACCCACCTCCACCCACTGCGGCCTCATACCCATCCCCCCACCCACTGCGATCCATTTTAAAAGGGCCTATATGCAAATGAAGAGGTATGTATAGGCCCTTTTCAAATGGGCTGCGGTGGGTGGCGGGATGGGTGTGCACCCGCGGTGGGTGGACGTGGGTGTGTGCCCGTTTCCATGGGCACACACCCATCTCCACCCACCTCCACCTATCTCCATGCATGGAGCAATTGGCATTGGAGCCCGTTGCTCTGTGTATGGGTGGAGCGCAGGAGCGCACATGCATCTCCACCCACCTCCAACAGGCGCCCCCCCATTACCCCTCCCACACACCTGCTTCAGCGTTCGCATGGGTGTCCCCCAACCCCACTGCACACATGTGCGGGGGGAGGGGGACGCCTGTGTGAAAACACCCATAGATGGATGTTGTGCATATTGATGACTTTCGTTTGTGATTTTTTCAGGCAGTCCCCTTGTGCCAGAAACATCTTCCAACTGGATTTTTAAATTATTTTGTTTCATTAAATTCTAACTTCACATATATGCTTCACTTTAAACATGAGTACTCTGACCAGCTCCATAACTAACAAAATTGACTACTACTGGTGTTGTTACACACTTGCTTGAATGATGGGAGCATTCAACATGAGCAGGCCCCATTCATATCAGGCTGTTGCTTTACATTGTATTTCTTGTAATTTTGTTGTTTTTATTTTTAAATATGTATGTACTTGGATATTTTAAAGTGAAAGTTCTCAAGCATCCTGAGATGCCTCAAATTTAAATGATAATTTGTTCTCAATATTATATATTTATTCCCTTTGTTTATTCACTTTTCTGTTTTAATTGTCAGCGTTTGGTCTCAGTTGGCCTGGATTCAAAAAATACAATCTCTGTTTGGGACTGGAGAAAAGGAAAGATGTTATCTATGGCTCCTGGTCATACGGACAGGGTAAGCATAACTTAATATTAGCAGTCTGAGTAGTTGCTTAAAAAATATACCAAACATAAAATATGTATGCTGTTCACCACATGTTTATGCACACTTCGTGGAGACCTGGGTACATATATTGAGGCAGCTCCATTGCTCCTCAGTAGTTGGGCAGGAAATACTGTGTCACATCTTCTGGACATTTGCGTTCAGAAGTTGTGGAATAGAAGGTGGAAGTCTTACATACAGATGGAAAGCACTCAAAGGACATGCACAGCCATCTTAAAAGCCATTATCCAGCTCTAGATGAAAATACGATTGTTGGTATCTTGTTTTTGTTATTTCCCCAGCATTTAAAACTTGCAGATTTGAGACTGTACTTTTCTAGAGCAAACTGAAAAATAACACCCAATACACAGCTATCCCTTTATTAAACTTCTGATTTAAAAACTTGAAATTTAAAGATACTACATACAACTTTTTATTAATCTAAGTGTGCTGGACAGACGTCTACTGTAAAAGTCACTTATGTACTGTACACAATATCCTGATTATTTAATGGGCAAACAACAAAAAAGCAGTCTGAATAACATTTCTGCCACAGATTAAAGTATTTCTAAAACAGCTTTATGTTGCTTTTGGGTAAGTAGGCTGTGTGCTTCACAAACATTTACTATTTACAATTTCATGGATCATTTCAGATAATTTAAAAGGGCTATCTTTACTGTAATTCTGACTAATTTTTTTTAACCCCCCTCACAGATATTTGATATTTCTTGGGATTTATACCAGCCAAACAAACTTGTCAGCTGTGGTGTAAAGCACATTAAGGTATGTTACTTTCACTGTGAAATATTAGAGGAGTACTCTTAACGTTTGATTTATATTCATATGGCTGATGATTTACTTACAGCGGTAGCTGTAAATAAGCTAAAGGCACAACCGCTCTCTATTATAAACAGGGGACTGCTGAAGCCCTGATACTGAGGAAAGCGCTTGAACTACAGTTCTGAAAATGTATCCATGGCTTATATTTGTGGGGACAATCATACATCCAAAGTTTGAGGAAGATCCAGCCAGAAAACAAAAAGTTATCACTGTTGAAATATTAATTGGTTGTGGTCAAAATGCACAGGGTACTGACTACTTTGAACCATGGATATTTCTTTCCCCTGGAGACTTCACAGCGTTGTAGTTGGAGATCTAGATCAAGTGCTGCTGGAGTCTGAGAGTCTTTGGTGCAGCCAAAACTGAGTTATTAAAGATTAAAAGATCGATTCTTCTTGCTTTCACATATGCAATAGTATCTATGCTTCTGCCGGCAGAGGGGCAAGCCCAGAACTGAGCTTGAGCAGTGTGAATGAGGAGGAGGGAGAAAGGGGAGGACTAGCTGCCACCTTCCTCCCATTTGCTCAGCTACTGCTCAATGCTGGCGCGAGCCCCAGCCAGACCTGCCGGCATGTCAGCTTCCCACCGAAATCCCCACATTGAGGGTGGGAATATCCCCCTCCCCTGTTTGTGCCGTACTGTGCTGAGAGCTCTGGCTCCAGATGTCTGCACCCAGGCTGCCAGACCCCCTAGCTGGCCAGGAGCGGAGAGTCAGGCAGGGACCACCCCCGCTTCTCCCACCCAAGCCCACCTGTGCAACACCCCAAGCCCAGACTGGACCCCCAACTCCTGCTCCTTCCTCCCGCCCCCCACGCAACACCCCAAGCCCAGACTGGACCCCCAACTCCTGCTCCTTCCTCCCGCCCCCCCCACGTAACACCCCAAGCCCTGACTGGACCCCCCAACCCCTGCTCCTACCTCCCGCTCCCCGCGCAACATCCCAAGCCTCAACCTGACCCCTCAACCCCTGCTCCTCCACCTGCCCCACCCCCGCACAACATCTTAACCTATAACGTGACTCCTGCCCCTCCTCCTGCCTCCCCGCACAACATCCTGACCCTCATCCCTCCTCCTGCCCCCCCGCACAGCATCCTAACTTGTAATCCAACCCCGCACAACATCCTAAAATCCTAAATCGCATGCATCCATCTCATGCAGGTCCCCTGTGCACACACCAGCAGGGCATGTGCCCATTTCGCTTGTTGCCCCTCAAACCTGGCTTTTGGTAGGTTTGAGGGGCAAACTGTATGAGGAGAGGCTTGGTAGGTTGGGGCTCTTCAGTTTGGAGAAGAGATGACTGAGAGGAGATATGATAGAGGTATATAAGATCATGAGAGAGCCTTTGATCAGGTGGAATGGAGCTATTTACAAGCTATTTATTGATGAGATTCAACTATGGGAAAATTTTTAGAAAGTGCATTGAGGTGATATATAAAGATCCTTGTGCAGTGGTTGCAGTGAATGATATGGTCTCAGGTAAGATTACGTTACAGCGAGAGACAAGACAAGGATGCCCTCTATCCCCCGTATTGTTTAATATTGCGGTGCAGCCATGGGTAAATTTAATTTGGAATAGGGAAGATATAAAAGGAATAAAAGTGAATCAGAAAGAATTTAAGATCAGCTGTTATGCTGATGACGTAGTATTAATTTTAGAAAATCCTTATGAATCTTTGATAAATTGTAAGGAGGTTATTCAGAAGTATCAGGATATAGACTTAATGTAGAAAAGTCAGAAATATTGGAAGTAGGAATATTTGAGGAATTACAGGATAAGATTAGGAAGGGCTTTAGGATGAAGTGGGTTTCTGGTCCTGTTAGATATTTGGGGATTAGAATTTTGGATCAGCTAGTTAAACTTCTAGAATATAATTATGGGGAAATTTCAAAGTTATTGGATAGGATGGAAAAAATTAAATCTTTCTTGGTTTGGTAGAATAGCAATGATAAAAATGATGTTACTGCCAACATTAATGTTTATATTTATGACACTGCCTATATTCTGTCCTGAGGAAATATTAGTCTTGGCAAAGAAAAATACAGCATTTTGTGGGGGGAGGTAAACGAAATAGGGTTCCATGGTCAGTAATGCAAAGAAAGAGGGAAGAAGGAGGTTTGAGTTTCCCTAATATTATAAGTTACTACAAAGCACCAGTTCGCCTTACATTATTTCAAATTTATTAGAAAAATAAAGATTGGAAGGTATTGGAATTAGGAGCGGAGTTTTTTGAAAATATTGTTTGGCGCTCAAGGAAAAATATTCCTAGGGTAATTCTGGATAATATCTTTATGAATTCCTTCTTTAAAGTGTGGTTGAAAGTAAAAAAGCTATTATGCCCAGAGATTTCCCCCATTCAATCTGTAGTGGCACATGAAGATTTTAATATGGATGGTAAACGGGGGAATTTTGATATATGGGTGACAAATAAAATGTTCCGCTTCCAGGACTTGATTAAAAATAATAATATTCTGGCAAGGCAGGAAATTAAGGATTCATTGGAAGGTTTTGTCCCTCCATGGATTCAATATTTACAGCTAAGACATTTTATCAACGCTAAATTAGGTCACAATGTATATTTAAGACAAAAGTCAAGTTTAGAAATTTATTTAGAATTAAGGCTACCCACTAAGGGTATGCTAAAAATAATTTATTGGTTAAGGAAGAGTTTGGTGAGGTTAAACCTGGTTATGTGTATACGTGGGAAAAAGATATAAAAGATATTATGATAGAAGATTGGAGGAAGGTTTCGGATAAATTGTTTATCCGAACATATTTGAATGTGTATAAAGTGATGAATGAAAATGTGATGACAAGAAGGTATCTGACTCCTATAAAGATTGCTAAGATATACGGAGGTGTAGGTATCTGTTGGAAATGTGCACAGCCTAAAGCAGGATATTTTCATTGTTGGTGGGAATGTGTGGTTGTTTTTGATTTTTGGAAAGAGGTATGGTCAATATGTGAGGAGATATGTGGATATAAGGTGCTATGGGAACCTCAGTTGGTATTATTGGGTATGATGGATGGTAAAATACTTAAGCAAGATGAAGAAATTATAGTAAATTTGTTCACAGCTGCAAAATTGGTGATCGCAAAAAATTGGAAGTGTACGAGTCAGTTAAAGATTGTGGACTGGAAATATGCTGTATGGGATTTATATAGTGTGATTAATTTAGCTGATATTGTTAGAAGAAGGGAGGGGAGGTTCTTTGGAGAAGAGATTATGATTCGTTGGGTGAAATTTATGGATTATGCTGCGTGGAATTGGAATTGTATTTTGGATCGAAAGGTTAGAGGGACTTATTTATTGTTGTACCACCTTTTTTGTGTTCTATTTTGTTCTTTTTCCCCCCCTGAAAAATAATAATTTAAAAAATCATGAGTGGTGTGGAACTAATAAACAAGGAGCGGTTATTTACCCTCTCAGCTAGTACTAGAAATAGGGGACACTCCATGAAACTCAGGGCTGGCAAGTTTAAAACAAATAAAAGAAAATATTTTTTCATTCAGCATATAATTGGGTTGTGGAATGTACTGCCAGAGGCTGTGATAAGGGCCAGTACTATAGCTGAGTTTAAAAGAGGTTTCGACAAGTTTCTGGAAGATAGGTCCATTAGCAGCTATTAGCCAGACAGGATCAGGGAACATGATGGGAGTTGGGGGAAAACAACAGGGATTGGATCCCCCATTGTGACCTGTTGGGTGCTTCTCCCAAGCCACCTTGATTGGCCACTGTCGGAGGCAGGATGCTGGGCTAGATGGACCATTGGTCTGACCCAGTATGGCACTTCTTATGTTCTTATGAAAAGGAATGTGTACCACACCCATAGCTCTATATACAATGGAGGTTTTTTGTCAACGAATTTACACTAAAATTTAGAATTGGCAACTGAAGCACATTATTTCTGTTTGTCTCAAGAGGTCACAAGAACATTTTAAAAGTTGTGATTTTATTTACATGTGGGGAAATTGTGGTGTTTGTATATAGTGAACTCAGGGATGTAAATGTATAGTTCTTTGGCAAAAGTATTCTGCATGTCAGGTTAAATAGAGATTTGATTTAGGGCAGTGCTTATCGTGTAGTCTAAGGGCATCCATTAGCTAGATTGCTACTTAGCTCAACCACTTCAATATGTAGAAGGGCCATTTTATAGTTCTGCACTATATTTTGCCAGCAACAATTATGTAGATTAAAGTGACTCAAAGTGATATGGGAACCTATTCATTTATTTTTTTTCTAAAAAAAAAACCTGTTTTTTTTTCTTAATTAGCAAATGTGTAAAATTTGCTAATTAAGCAAAATTTAAATTTAAGTTTTCCTAAAACCTAGGCTGCTGCTATTTTATTATTAATTATATAAATAAAATATTCCAATTCTAGGGATTGGCCAAACATTTTGATTAGTCATCTTTGTACATTGACTACGCAGTCAGCTATCAGCCTGACTTTATCCTTGCCTTTTTACGGAAGGTTATTGAATGGCTGGGTTGCCTGACGACTCCAGGCTCATCTCGATAGCATTGGATTCCTGTACCCATTCCAGTTGAGCTTTTGTCCTGGGTATGGCATGGAGACTCTTTGTCATTCTCTTGGGACCTCTCCTGCGGAGTCCTGCAGGGTTCCATTTTGTCTCCCCTCTTGTTCAACGTGTATATGAGGCCACTGGGCGAGGTCATTCAAAGTTTCGGGGTGAAGTGCCATCAGTAATGGCGCTTACCCATTGCCTGGCTGCTCTTGAAGACTGGATGAGGGTGAGCCGATTTGAAGCTGAATATAGACAAGAATGAGGTGATGATGGTTGGCTGGTCTTGTGGCCTATAGGGAATTGGGAGTCCTCTTATTGATGGAGTCTGGCCCCCTCTGATCAGTCAGGTCCACAGCATTGGAGTGCTTCTTGACCCCTTGCTGCGCCTGGATTGTCAGGTTGCGGCGGTGTCCAGGAGTGCTTTTCACCAACTCCATCTGTTGAGGAGGCTGCGGCCTTTTCTTTCCAATTCAGATCTGACCACTGTCATTCATGCTTGCATCACCTCGAGGCTAGATTACTGCAACACGCTCTATGTGGGACTGCCCTTGATGACTGTTCAGAAGCTGCAGCTAGTGCAGAATGCAGAGGCTTGCCTCCTCTTGTGGATGGGGCTCTGAGAGCACATTACACTGTTGCTCTGTAGTCGGCACTGACTCTCTGTAACTTTCCGGGCACAATTCAAGGTGCTGATTTTGACCTTTAAATCCCTAAATGGTCTGGGCCCCACATATCTGAGAGACCGCCTGTCCTTGAATCTTGTGCTTGGGGCCTTCATGATGCTGTAGGGTGCATCCCAGTGCTCTAGATGTGTGTGTTGATCCCAAGGTTGCTTTCTTTGCATCCAATGCTGAGATATCTAAACCTGATCTTAGTGTACTCATTGGTTCTGGCCTCCACCCTATCCCTGCCAGGTTCAGCAACTAGCGAAAGGATGAGCTTTGTGCATGTGTGCCAGACACAGGATCATTCAGCTACTTGAGTTGTGGCATTATGGCTGCACATTGCCTCTTGCCTCCATTATACCCTCTGCATGAGACTGAGGTGCAGTGCAGCCAGCTGGATCATTCTCTGTGGCGGAACATAATGTGGTGATATCCCTTAAGAACATAAGCACAATATTGGGTCAGATCAATGATCCATCCATCCCAGCATCCTGTCTCTGACAGCGGCCATCTTCGTTTACTTCAGAGAAGTACACAACAGGTCATAACAGAGTGATCCATTCCCTGTTGTTATCTCCCAGCTCCCCAACTTAACTAATAGACATTTGTGGACCTATTTTCTAAGACCTTATGCAATCCTTTAAAAAACCCAGTTATGCTATTAACCTTAACAGCATCCTCTGGCCACAAGTTTGACAAGGTAATTGTATGTATTCCTACCACCTTGCTCTGGACTCTCTGCTTTACCTGTCCTACCCTCTGCTACCTGCCCTTGCTCCCACCTCTGGCACTCTCCTCCTGGACGTACTTGTCATCCATCCTCCCACCCCATCCCCAACCTGCTTCTCCTGTCAATGGCCCTGTACTCAAACCTAGATACTGCCTTCTGGATTCCCCTCCGGCTGGTGTACTCTCCTTGGTATGATCTCTGGTACCGATCTAGCCTATACTTCAACAACTGAGAGTAAAAATAAATGTGTAGGCGGTGAGACTGATCCCTCGCCCAGTCTAGGAAACCGTGGCCACCACTCTCTGGGTCGGCACGTGGTATGGAACAAATGTGTCTGCTGCCAGGAGAGCTGTCCCACCACCGGTATGACCCAGGGCAGTGGGGATGCAACAGATGTGTGGGCAACCAGCCCCGCCCACTCCCAGCGCCCTGATCCCCACTATGACATGCAGTTATGGCTCATGGCCATGGTAGCCCCTGCCCTGTGGTAAGGATAGGTGGGACCAAAACAGATGAGTGGGCCTGTGTTGTTGTTCCAGGTGGGTGGCCCTTGACTCAGGATGCGTCTCCAGAGATTTTCTGGCGATGTGTCTTGGGCTGGCTCCCTACCCATCCTGTGGCAGAAGCAGATCCACGTTTGGTGGATTCTGGGCCAAAGCGGGCCACAGCAGGCCAACATCAGCATCACGTTTGTTAGCACCCAATGTGTCTCGTCTGCTCCCTGTCTTAGTGATGCTATTTAGTTATGGTCCTGATCTGATTCTGTTTCAACTCAGCCAGCCCTTAATGCCTGCCCATGACCTGGTCTTTACAGCACTTTGGGGTTCTTGCAGACCCAGTGCATGCAGCCCTGACCTTTGCCCATGCTGGTTGCTTAATTTTATTTATATTTATTTTATTTTACAAATTTCTACCCCGCCCCTCCTGCAACGCAGCTCGGGGCGGCTTCCAACATTAAAACCATAAAATACAATAAAATCAATACAAAAACAATCACAAAATACTTAAAACCTTAAATATTAAATATAAATATAACTTAACAGGGCTAGACCAAAAACCAAACACAAATGGGTAGGGGACTAAACACCCCCCTCCCCACCCTCCCTCCCAAAGGCCTGGGCAAACAGCCAGGTCTTACAATTCCGCCGAAATGTTAAAAGGCTTGGGGCCAGGCGAGCTTCCTCCGGAAGGGAGTTCCACAGCCGCGGCCCCACCACCGAGAATGCCCGCTCCATCGTGGCCCCCCGCTTAACACGGGGGACCTCCAGGAGGGCACCCCCGGCAGACCGCAGGAGTCGTTCCGGGGCGCGAAGGGCGAGGCGGTCCCTAAGGTAAGAGGGGCCAAGGCCGTATAGGGCTTTATAGATCATTACTAGGACCTTGAACCTGGCCCGGCACACTATCGGCAGCCAGTGCAGCGCTCGGAGCACCGGTGTAATGTGCTCCCGGCGACCCGTCCCCGTAAGAAGACGGGCCGCCGCATTCTGCACCAGCTGCAGCCTCCGGGCCAAGAACAAGGGAAGCCCCACGTAGAGCGCGTTACAGTAGTCGAGCCGCGAGGTGACGAAGGCATGGATGAGGGAGGCCAGGTCCGGGCCAGAGACATACGGACGCAGCCTACGTACCAGATAAAGCTGGCGGAAGGCAGCCTTAGCGACTGCCTCCACCTGCCGCTCCAGCCGCAGGTCTGCGTCCAATATGACCCCCAGACTCCGGACCTGCTGAGCTACAGGGGGGCAAACCCCCCCAATCAGGGGGGCCACCACCCCCTTCGCCCTCCCCACCACCATCACCTCCGTCTTATCTGGGTTGAGCTTCAGTCTGCTCCGCCGCATCCAATCCGCCACGGCCTCCAAACATTGGGATAGCAACGAGATAGCAGGGTCTGGGTCAGTAGAAAAGGAGAGGTACAGCTGAGTATCATCTGCATACTGGTGACAACGCACCCCGAACCCTCTCACGACCTCGCCCAAGGGCTGCATATAGATATTAAACAACAGCGGAGACAAGATCGATCCCTGCGGAATGCCACACAGTAAAGCGCGGGGGCACGATGTTTCCTCCTCCAGCACCACCCGTTGGCTCCTTCCCGAGAGGAATGAGCGGAACCATTCAAGAACGGCCCCGCCCAGACCCCCCAGGTCACGCAGCCGTCTCAGCAGCAGCCCATGGTCCACGGTGTCAAAAGCGGCCGAGAGATTTAGCAGGATGAGAAATGTTGAACATGAGCTTAAGGGGAGTGGCAGAGCTGTGGTACCTTTATAGACCAACATTATTGTCATTTTTTATGGAGATAGTGCTGGCTTCCTAAATAGGCAGAAGCCTGGCTTCTCTTCAGGAAGATACGTTTTGATGCTTCAGTGCTACCCAATTATCACACAGTCTATAACCTCCTCTCTTTTAGGGAAGGATATTGCAAAGGCTGTTGTTGCAAAATCAAAAATACACTTAGATATTAGCATTTTATTCAAGTTCCAGTCTGGATTCCAGGCTTTCTTTAGAGTAGAAATTGCTCTTGTCAGGATCATCAATGATCTGCTGATGACTTTGGATCTGGGACAGTAGGTCATTTTGATTGTTAGATCTTTCAGCTGCTGTTTGATAAAATTGTCCCTGGACTGCTGTTTCAGTAATGGAGAGATGCTGCTGCTGCTGCTGCTGTTTGAAGCTATGCTTCAGTTATTGAAGTCTTACTCCAGGATAGGAGTCAACCAGTAGTGATAGTAATTGTATGGTCCCCCTGAGATATTTGAGATAAGAGCTGGCCCTACCGCAGGGTGGCTCTGGATGACTGCTCCGGGCCCCGCTCCTGGGGGGCTCCCCACACTTGGGGTCCCCAGGTCCTGGCCTGACACTGGTCAGGAGCTGGGGACCCTGTGTGGGGACCCCCCCCCGCCAACTGACCGGTCAGTCCACATCTCCCTGGGCCCTTGCAGGCAGCCGGGGGTGGTGGTGGGAAGGGGGAGCATGGAATGAGGGAGAGGCAGAGGCCCCGCTTCTCCCACGCTCTGTGCCCCCCCCTTCCGGTGCCTGTCGGTGTCAGCCAGGGGAATGGTGGGAGTGGCAGGGACTCTCCCACACTCCCTGCAACTTCAGGTGGTGGTGGCAGATTTAATCTGCCGCTGCTGTATCCGCCGCCGCCACAGGGAGCCGCCCCGGCGAGCGGGCCTGGCGCGGGGCCCAGGACGGCAAGGGGGCGGATGCAGAAACCAAGGTAAGTGCCCCTGAAATGGCTGGGCTTGAGGATGGGCAGAGAGGAATGCCTCTCTGCCCGTTCCTGAGCCCAGGCCTGGGTAGTGCCCCCCGACTGAGCTGGGGAGCGCCCCTAGGCCTGCCGGCCACCGGTGGTTTTTGCTGCCGGCGGGAGACTGGGCCTCGCATTTCTCCCCCGCCCTGGTCCCCACAGATACTATAGGCCAGCCCTGTTTGAGATGAGACATCTTGTGTTTCATACTCAACATATATGAGCCATCTGAAGACATTAAATTTAGAGTATCATCAATGCTGATGATACACAGTTATACATCCTAAGCCTTTGTATGCCCTGAGCTCAGTTACTGCTGTTGAGGTATGTCTGAATTAAATTGGCAGGTGAATACATTAGAGCTATCTGGAAAGACAAAGGTTTTGCTGGTGGGCAGGGGTGGCTCTTTCTTCCTTCATATCCCTGGTTATTGTAGATAGACTGATTGGGTGGCTCCCAGGCATCTGCTCCTTATGTTTTGGCACTGCAGGTCCCCAAGGACCTGGGGTGACTGAAGCGCAAAGGGAGGCAGTTGGGGAGACAGTGGCACCGTACCCGCACTGAAGATTACAGATTGCGGCACAGATTGTTTTTGAAGAGCTGTGCCGTGGCTGTGCAGGCAGCGAAGAAGAGGTTCTTTGCTGCTTTCATAGCATCTGCTCAGTTGTGTCCAGCGGAGCTTTACAGGTGGTGTGGAGTTCGGTCAGTCCAGCCTGTCTCCACCTGGCTCTGAAGTCATCCAGGACCTGATGTGACATGTTTATGGTGTATTTGACAGATAAAATCACTGGGAAAATACACTGGGTGTATTTGACAGATAAAATCACTGGGATCTGTCAGTGCCACAAATTGTGAATTAGATATGTGCCCATCCTGGCTGGTGAAAGTCAGCAGGGAGATGATGGGGTCGGTGCTGGCGGGGGTTATCAATGCCTACCTGCTGGGGAGAGGGGGGCAGGATGCCGGACTGCCTTAAGGAGGCAGTGGTCTGGCCTCTCCTCAAGAGGCCATCACTTTATATTGATTCCCCAGTGAGCTACCAACCTGTCTCTAATCTTCCTTTTTTAGGGAAGTTGCAGACACATCTGGATCGTGTCAGTTTTCTGGATCCCACATAGTTGGGCTTTCGTCCGGGTTATGGTACTGAGACTGCGCTTGTGGCCTTGGTTGATGACCTGTGGGTGGATCTAGATAGGGTATATTCGACCCTGGCATTTCTACTCCGCCTCTCAGTGGCTTTTGATACAGTGAACCATGAGGTGCTGGTGACTCGTCTGCAGGACCTAATTGGGGTGGATGGGATTGTTTTTGCAGTGATTCAGCAACTTCCTAGCAGATAGATCTCAGCAGGTAGTTGTGGGGGATTGTACGTCATCCCCTACTGGGTCTCCTGTGTGGGGTTCCACAGGATTCCATTCTGTCCCCTCTCTTGTTCAATGTGTATATGCAGCTGCTGCGGGAGGTTGTACGTGCATCAATATGCTGATGACTTGCAACTATACCTCTTCTTGTTATCTGACCCAGGCCCTGCAGTCTTGGTGCCTTCCCCGTGTTTGGCAGCTGTGGAGGATTGAGTGAGGGTTAGCTGATTGAAGCTTAATCCCGACAAGATAGAGATGATGCCTGATGGTGGAGTTGGTGATCTGGGTGTGGGAGAGGGGGGTTACCTGTCATTGACGAGGTCTGCCTCTTATTGACGTCTCGGGTACGGAGCCTGGGGGTGCTCCTAGATTCGCAACTGCGCCTGGATCTCCAGGTGTTGGCTGTGGCCATGACCGCCTTTCACCAGTTACATCTGGTGTGGTGGCTCTGTTCGTATATCTCTGATTCTGACCTTGCTACTGTCATCCATTCATTTGTCACCTTGAGGTTGGACTGCTGTAATGCTCTATATGTGGGGTTGCTCATGGTGATGGTCCAGAGACTGCAGCTGGTGCAGAATGCAGTGGCTCGTCTGGTTACTGGGACGGGCTGCCGGGAGCACATTACTCCAGTGCTCCGATCACTGCACTTGGCTGCCTATAGTCTTCCGGGCCCAATTCAGGGTGCTGGTTTTGACCTATAAAGCCCTGAATGGCCTGGGTCCTAGTTACCTGAAGGATTGCCTCACTTCCTGGGCCCCTGAGCAGTTCCTGCGGTTGTCCGGGGGCACCTTCCTCAAGGTTCTGCGGAATCGGCGGGTGGCGACTGACGGAAGGGTGTTCTTGGTGGCCGCTCTAGTGCTGTGGGACTCATTCCCGGTGGGTGTCCGCCTCAGCCTGGATCTTCTCACCTTCTGGTGTCGGTGTGAGACATGGCTCTTCCGCCACGCGTTTGGTGAGGGGTGTGTGTGTGTTAGGGGAAGGTTAAAGTGGATGAGTGGGTTTTTCTTGCACATTTTATAAACTGTTTTACTATTTATTGAATTGTTTTTATTATTTTATTATTGTTATATTGTTTTTATGGATATTACCTTGTGAGCTGCCTTGAGCTATATACCCTTTTCATGGAGAGTTATGCATCAAATGTGGTGCAAAAATGATAATTTCAGTTGAGAAGCTTAGATAAACTGTGCTCCTATTTATGATATGATGACCTGTTTGCACTGTTCCATTCCCTTGTGACCAGAGACGTGCTTATTGTAACTTCCTTTTGCAATTTGTTCAGAATGCAGTATCATGTTTTCTCATTAGTTTGGTTTGAGCAATTGTGATAATATCCACCTTGCTTTGAGTCCCTTTTATTTATTTTATTTATTTATTAAAAGATTGACTCTCCCACCTCCTCCTGCCAAGGCAGCTTGGGGTGGCGTACAATATAAAACACAAAGTAAAATATATAACATAAGGACCTAAAAATTCAATAAAAACAGCCACACCCCCCCACCCACCCAACACCACCACCCCACCTCCCCATCTCCCTCACCAAACACCTGGTGGAACAACTAGGTTTTACATTGATGCCNTACAATATAAAACACAGAGAAAAAATATACAACATAAAGGCCTAAAAATTCAACAACAGTCATTTCCCCCACAACACAACACCACCACCCCACCTCCCCATCTCCCTCACCAAACACCTGGTGGAACAACTAGGTTTTACATTGATGCCTGAAGGAGGGAAGGTCCCGGGCCAAACGAGCCTCTGTGGGGCGGGCGTTATACGTCTGAGGTACGGTGACTGAGAACGCCCTCTCCAGCGTGGCCCCCCGCTGAACATAGGGAACCTCCAAAAGGGCGCCCCTGGCCGACCACAGCGGCCGTTCCAGAACTTGGGGAGTGAGGCGGTCCTGCAGGTAGGTGAGGCCCAGACCATGTAGGGCTTTATAAGTAAGCACCAACACCTTGAATCGGGCCTGCAAGGCGACAGGCAGCTAGTGCAGAGAATGGAGCACTGGTGTTACGTGCACTTGGCAGCCTGTTCCCATGCGAAGACGGGCCACCACATTCTGCACCAGCTGCAGCCTCCAGACCGTCACTTTGGGTAGCACGCGTTACAGTAATCAAGCCTTGAGGTGATGAAGGCACGGATGATGGTGGCAAGGTCGCAGTCTGAGATATATGGCTGCAACTGTCGTACCAGATGTAGTTTAGTAAATGCACTCCTCGCCACAGCTGCCACCTGGATATGCATGTGGAGCTGCAAATTGAGGAGTCCCCCCAGACTACGAACCTGAGGAACCAGGGCAGGGTGCACCCCATCAACGATGGGGGCCTCCACTCCCTTGGCCCTCCCCACTAGCATCACCTCCGTCTTGTCGGGATTCAGCTTCATGTGGCTCGCCCTCATCCAGTCCCCCGCAGCTGCCAGACATTGAGTAGTCTTAAATGATTTGGGAGATGGCTTCCTTGCTGACATGCTCCTTGGGCCCAACCCTGATAAATATCTGCATTTAACTGTCACCAGCTGCTTGTGACCACTGTTGTGCCTTAAGTGGTTATTCTGCTCTGGTGGCGTCCTGAGTACTTCTGACATAAATCTCTGTCTTCCTGCTTTTAAAACCCACTAAAAACACTTTTGACAGGTGCTCTTAAGATGTCTGTATTTTCCATGTTCTTGTGCTCTCTATTGTCATTTGTTTTGTTTTAATTTTTTATGTTGTTTATGTTTACTACCCTGGGCACATTAGCAGAACACTACCACTTTATAAGCATAATTATTTCTTTTTTCTTTTTTTCTTCCTTTCCCATTCCACTTGAATTTGTGTCTCTTGAAGCACTATATGCTTTGTTGTACTTTTAAATGGTGATATCTTCAGAGAGTTAAGTAAATGTAACATTTGTCACAGGGTTACCAAGCTGCAGCAGCTCTTGTGCACTAGACAAGAGGCATTTGTGTGCCTGGACAAAATGAATAGAGTTTATCAGCAAAGTACAGGTATGGCCAAATTAAAGAGCTGATGCTCCACACAGTATACTAGAAGGGCAAAAGAAAGCTATAGCAAGAATAGAGGAGCAGCAATTATATTTAGCTGCTACTATTACTACTTTATTTCCTGCCTCATTCCCGAAGGCTCAGGGCAGCTCACAATGTAGTAAAAACACAAAATACAAATAACTAACATTAAAAAAATAATAATCATAATTTCTTCATCATCTTACTGCCTTCCCCACCCACCACCTTCCTTCATTTTCTGAGACTCCCCTCATGTCTCCCGTAGCATTCCCCAGCTCCTGTTATTCCCAAATGTGTATCATCCCCTCTGTACTCCCATACCATAGCCAGTGCATGTGGAGAAAAATTCTTGTTCTGCTATTTGATCAGGGCCGGACTTAGGAATTTTGCACCCCTAGACCGTTCTCAGGTTGCTGCCCCCAAGCCAAGCCCTGCCACAAGCCCTGTCCACAAGCCAAGCCCCACCCCCATGCTGCATGTCCATGGGTAGGGGAGCCCCATGTGAATGACTCAGCGCACGCCCCGCAGTGAATTGGGGTGCAAGCCTGTGCCCACCTAATGCATCCCCGCTCACCCCCTACTCGTCATGCATGGAGCAACCAGGGAAAATGGCGACTGCTCCATTGGTGCGGATGAGTAGGGGGTGAGTGGGGATGCATGTGCGGACATGTGCATGCCCCGCCCACGCACCGGCACATCCACGGACCCCCCCACCTGGTGGAGCCATGTAAAAAGGGCCTGTGAGGAGCCACTCAAAGAAGACCAGAAGGTTACTGCCTTGTAAATGAGGTTTTTCGAGATGACTCGGAACATTCTCACAACCACCACTCTTCCAGCCCCGCATGCAATTTTTTTTCTTACATTCCTAGAAGGGGTTGGAAGGAACTGTCATTCTGAGGGGGAAAGTGCTTTTTATACTAGAGGAGCTCGAGACCATCACGCGGTCTATTTGAATAGAGCGAGCATGCACAACCCAGTTGTGAGAATGTTAGGAGCCATCTCGAAGAAACTTCTTTACAAGGCAACAACCTTCTGATCACTCACATGGGGAGGGTGAGAAGGCAGAGGCAGGTGAGGGATGGGGACCAAGGCAGCAGGGTTCAGCTGTGGGCAGCAGCCTGTGGGCAGCAGACTTCAGCCATGCAGAGAGGAAAAAAAAATCCGGAGCGGGTGGTGCCGTAATTGCACCCCCCCCCCCAAAATGCCGCCCAAGGCCTGGGCCTAGAGGGCCTGCCCCTAAGTCTGGGCCTGTATTTGATAGCTGTGACTTGGTGGCATTTCTTGCTTTTGGAGAAGGTGAGAGATCCATGTTGGCTAAATCTTTTGGGCAGATTGATTTTTGTCTCCTTTTTGGTGAAGTAGCCCTGTGTATGAGAGTACCCAGCTGTCTTCATCCTTGTCCCAACTGTTACAGAACATGTTGAGGTATTTGTACAGATTCTCATCTGAAATCTCAGTTCTTTACCATCTTTTTCCTCACAAGCTTATTTTGAGCTCCCAAAAGTGCAGGTCTTTTGAAGGTTCCTTATTCTTACAGATGGTGGCAGTGCCACAGCTGTGCTTCATGTGGAAGTTCACCTTGTGGTTGTCACAGGTCAGCAGGATTTATTTTATTTTATTTATTTTATTTCCAGACTTATAGTCCGCCCCTCCTGCTAAAGCAGCTCGGGGTGGCTAACAAATGATAAAATCACAGCCAGGTCTTACACTGATGTTGAAAAGAGGAGAGGTCTGGAGCCATCTGGGTCTCCACCAGGTGCGGCCACTGAGAACGCCCTCTCCATAGTCGCCCCCCGTGATACTTGGGGGACTTCAAGAAGGGTGACTCTGGCTGACCGCAAGGGTCAATCCAGAGCTCGGGGAATGATGCGGTCCCACAGATAGTTGGGGCCCAGGCTGTTTAGGGCTTTGTAGGTAAGCACCAACACTTTGAATCAGGCTCACAAGACTATAGGCAGCCAGTATGGAGAACGGAGCACTGGTGTAATGTGTTCTTGGTGACCCGTCCCCGTAAGGAGATGGGCCGCTGCATTCTGCATCAGCTGCAGTCTGTGAATCGTCACCATGGGTAGCCCCACATAGAGTGCGTTGCAGAGTTCAGTCTTGAGGTGATGAAAGCATGGATGATAGTGGCCAGATAAGAGTCTGAAACAAACGTCCGAAGCTGCCAAACCAGATGTAACTGGTGAAAAGCACACCTCGTCACAGCCTCCACGTGGACATCCAGGCAGAGCTGGGAATTGAGGAGCACTCCCAGATTGCAAACTGGGGAGCTAGTGGGGGGTGAACACCATTAGTGACGGGGAATGCCAACCCCACTGCCTTCCCCACTAGCATCATCTCTGTCTTGTCAGGGTTCAGCTTAAGTCTGCTCACCCGTATCCAATTCCCCACAGCCGCCAGACACTGGGTAAGCACCGAGACTGCCGGGTCTGGGTCGGATGAAAACGAGAGGTAGAGTTGACATCATCAGCATTTTGAAGACCCCGAATGCCAAACCTTCTCACAATCTCGCCCAGCGACTGCATATACACGTTAAACAGGAGAGGGGACAGAATAGCACCTTGCGGGACTCCACACAAGAGGTCTCGGGGAGATGAAAAATAATCCCTGACTACCACTCACTCAGATCTTCTGGCCAGGACCATTCAAGAACAATCCTGCCCACCCCGGCATGGTCCCGCAAGCGAGTCACCAACATCTCATGGTCAACGGTATCAAAAGCAGCCGACAGATCTAATAAAATCTGCAGTTGACTTGTTCATATCCCACACCCAATCAGATGGTGTTTTTAGATGAGACAGGGCAGGGGGTGGGGCGTGTCTGTGTTTTTTTGTGTGGGGCGAGCCCTTTTCCCAGAGTGCCCTGTGCGTGGACTGGGGGCTGGTGTGTGGGTCACGGGAGCATTCCCCCCCCCCCACGTGCTGGCTTCAGACAGTGCCTGTCCATGTGTGGGAGTATCTCGTGTAAAAACATCCCAAATGCTTGCCTTTTCCCTTCACTGGCAATCTCTGACCAACTGGAAGGTCTGTAAGAGCAATAGGACTTCAGAGCCAGATTGACAAGATGCATCCTTATCTAGCATTTAACAAGACAAGGGAGGCATCAGCAAGGACTGTGCATTGGTTTATTACCCAACCAAATGGTTGTCAACCCCAAATGGCTGTCATGAATTTGGTACCACAAAATCATAAGATTGGCTTAAATTGACAGCCTTAGGACTCTGCAGTTCAGTGTATCTCCTTTTTAGAATCAATCTCCAAATGTGCAGAGTTACTCAAAAAATGAAGTTATTCTCTGTGGGTATTGTTTGAAATGTAAATAATGAAAAATAAGTGTTTTTTTCACTTAGGGAACTTTAAGTTGCAGAATAAATTCTAATATTTTCAATGTTTAGTTTAAAACTCTTTAGAACTTGAAAAAACGTTGTAGGCTGTACTTACTTGAGGATGCTTCTTATTTTAACTCTGATGCAACCATGGGTGAAAACAGACATGACTTTAACCACCCTTGGTGGTCATTTATGCATGTTTCAGGGCTGCATAGGGCACCAATACAACTCTGCAACATGCATAAATAACCACCAAGGGTGGTTAGCGTCATGTCTGTTTTCACCCCATATTTTATGTTGGGGACAGAGAACCTCCAGTCCAGGGTCCAAACCTGGCCCACACCTGTTTTTTGTTCCTGGATGTGGCACATGGATTCATTCTCTATCCTCAAATATTGTAAGAGTGAGCTTCAGGGAAGGGAACATTGATGAGGACATGCACTTAAAGTCAGGGAATGGATCCATGACATAGATCTATGATCTGGACTGCAGAGCTGGTGTGTGGGTCACGGGAGTATAACTAAAGTATAACTAATTTTTGGAGTGACCTGTGGGAGGGAAAAGGTTTCTCTGCTTTGTGTTGATAAAATGTTCTCTTCAGCACCTGGGTTTATACTTTATTCAGTTCAGAATAGAGATTTAGTAATCCTCCTGTAGTCATCCCGCATTCAAGCAGGGGTTTGGATTAGATGACTCTCGAGGTACCTTCCAGCTCTAGGTTTCTACAATTCTATAAACACTTCAGGTTAATATTATAAGTGTGCAAAACTTTGTTTGTTTGCCAACTTGATATTTAAAAGCCAGAAAATATAAATGTAAGGTTCACTTCAAATAACAATGTTAACCACAGTACACACTGCTCTAGTGAGTCAACATTTTTCATTTGCCTTTTGTGTGTTTGGATTTTCTAGCAAACATGACTTACTGTACACTTCTGCACTCAGATATCTTGTTTTTCTCGACATCTGCCCTCATATATAAGAAATATCCTGTTAGGTAAAATAATTTTGGCTGTGATCCTAAATGTGTTTGTGCTGACAGAGCCCTGTGCCTTTGTTTAGTGGAAAACCGTTGTTGGCATGTTTAAAACTACAGTACAAGAATATGAAACTTGGAGTCTCTTGAGTTTTATTTACTCCTCTCTTTAAATGTTATGCATACAGAACATTGAAATCTGTCAAAATTCAGAAGTAATTAGTGAAATAACATATCCTATTAAAAAGCTGTTTGTCTTGCAGTTCTGGAGCTTGTGTGGCAATTCATTGACGCCAAAACGTGGTGTATTTGGTAAGACTGGTGATCTGCAAACTATATTGTGCCTGGCCTGTGCAAGGGATGAAGTTACGTATTCCGGTGCACTTAATGGTGATATATATGTATGGAAAGGAATCAACCTTGTACGAACAATACAGGGAGCACATGCAGTAAGTGTTCTTATTATATTCTTCTGATCTAAATGTTAGTGTAATCAGTTTTATTTTTTTTTGATTTTTTTTTTAAAAAAACACACCATTTGGAAGTTGATTAACAGTGGTTAATTTATAGTTCAGAAGATTTTCTTAACTATTATTGTTCAAGTATGAGCTTGTTCAAATCTGAAGTGGTTCTTTTATCCTTTTTCTGTATCCTTCCTGTATTTGTCTGGTCTATATGCTTATGTGGAAAGATATGAAGAAAAGACACTTGGTAACTTTGAATCCAATATGAATATGCAGAATTTTGTGAACCATTGTTCCTTCACTTCCTATAGGTAATATTACAGCTCAAGGCTTAGTCTAAGATTTCCAATCCACCATTTAGAAATAAGGCTGCTAAGATTTTCATTATTTTTTTGTTTAGGAAAAATGTATACAATTAAAAATGTGAATTTTATTTATGAATATTTGATTTCCATTATGCAATATAAAGACCATTGCATGTCACAGAGTACTTAGGACACTTACTTTTTCATGCCACTGCTATTGTGATTCCCATTGAAGTCAATGGCCTAACTTCAGTGTTAAGTGCTGGATTATCTCACTGCCCTTTTATACCTGGCATAAGATTTTGCTATAGAGGCAGTACCTACCAGAATGACTAAGAAAATGTTTCTCTTCATGTAAAAAGGGTGAATCCAAGGATGATTGCACTCCCTAGTGCACACCATTCAACACCTTGATATAGTCAGACATCAGATTCAAATAAATAAATGCTGACAATTACTCTTTCACAGTTACTTTAATAAAATGTAGGACCAAGCTCCATCTCCCTGTAAGTAGACTTTCTTTAGCTACATTATAGTATGCTGTGACCTTTTTCCTCTGGTGTCTTGTGAGGATTTGTTTATTTTATATTTATATCTCAAACCCCGTCTCACATTATTGAATTTAATGGGGGAATAGAAAAATAATGCTAAACTTTCCGTGCCCACAATCAGGGATTTCATGTGACCGTGCTAACGTGAGTTAAATTCAAGTTAGTCCCTGCCCCTTACTGAATGTAGACAAGCAGGCTTAAAGCACGATCCAGCTCCATACAAGTCAATGGAAGTTTAGCCATTGACATTGATGGGAGCTGGATTGAGCTCTTAGGACCTTTTTAGACAAGTGGGATTTTAAACCCATGGCTCTTGGACACCTGCGTGGGGCGGGCCGGGGGGGCTTTAGACGATCCTTCGTGAACTGGAAGTTGCCCGGGTGCCATTAGAAACAGTGGCGCTGGGCGACTCCTGGGTGTTTTGAGATGTGGCATAGTAAAGACCTCGATTATCGAGGTATTACTGCGCCACGTCTCAAAACACACGGGAGTTGCCTGGTGACGCTATTTCGAATGACGCCTGGGTGACTTCTGGTTCATGGAGGAGCGTCTAAAGTCCCCCTGCACAGGTGTCCAAGAGCCACAGGTTTAAAATTCCACTAATCTAAAAAGGCCCTTAATCTCTTACTGATTGTCTGTCTGTGCCGCCGAGCTTCCCTGTGGGGGGGCTGTGGGGCCATGAACCTCGCTGGGGGGGCCTCCCCCCCCCCCCCCAATGATCAGACTGCCTTCCCTCCCTGGACTGAGGCACCGGTGCCTGAGGGAATCCCGAGACAGCGGGTTGCCAAGGCAACCCGCCGCCGCACTGACAGCTCGCAGCCCCAGCCATCAGACTCACCTGGTCAGGGAATGCCGCCTATTCTGTTGCGATGCTACGCGTGGCTGCAGGCATGGTAGGGGGTGGGGCCTGACATGCACACAGCGCTGGTAATCAGAGCGGAGAAACCGGCGATGAGCAAGCTAAGTAACCCTTTGTGATAGTGTGTGTGTATTAGAGTGTGTGGACTACCTAATAGTGCTTGTGTGACTGTGTCCCTTGCTCCTCGTCCCTGTGCGTATCTGAGTGTTCAGGTGCTGTGGGTGAGCGCGGTGCAAGACACGCCCCCCCAGGGCCTCCTTCCTCACTTCCCAGCAAGTGAGAAACCTCATCCCCTGTTCACTATCCTGGTACTGTACCCTGTGATCCCTCACCGGTCCAGTACCCCTCTTCCCCATTCCCCCTCCCTGTGCGTGAGGAGACCTAGAGTGTGAGGAGAGCACAAAGCCACGCTCTCCTTCATATGCTCTGCACCTCTATGATAATAGAGGCTTGACCTGGTTCAGGTCATAGGGCCAACCTTCTATCCTGACGGACATTGTTTCCCCCGTAGCATCGAACAGAGCAAGAGTATGGGCCCGGCCTGGGTGCGTGAAAGCCGTGTGTGTGACCCTTCCTTTCCTTCCTCCCTTAACCCGGCCCCCTCCCACTGACACTGATCCAGAAATGACCAAATCAGACTTAAAATTATTTAAAAGCTTTACTGATGCTACAAACCCCGCTTTACTGATGCTACAAACCTGATGCTACAGTTGAATAAATGAAAATTATAATGAGAATAATGGAATACACTATAAAATCACTACACATTATAAAAAGTATAATGGAAACAACTGAAACAGTTGTTTAAAAGCTAATAATATGTCAAATATAGCATAGATTACTAAAATACCTACAAAAGAGAAGAATAGTTACACAAAGAAAGAACATAAGAACCTGTGAAACTGGAATTGAAAGCTGCCCTCAACTGGCCAGGTGGAAGAATCTCACCCAATTTCTTAGTTTCAGCAGTTAGATCTTGTATGTAAAAAAATGAATGTAAAAAAGAAAGAAGACTCATTTGCAAACAGGGATTCTAAAGTGAATTCAGTCTCACTTCAGAGCAAGAAAACCAATGAAATGGCTGAAACACTTACTTTTTCTTCCTTTCTTTTGTCACCATTTTTGGGCCTCAATTTCTTGGGCACCCATTTCATTAATCAAAACTGTTACTAATACAGCTGGAGTTGTTTTCTAGAATATAAAGTTTTGTTTTGGTTAGTAAGGGACCACTTTCCTCTTCCTAACTATAACTATGCTCCGTGTACCTAGCCTTGAAATGTTTTCTTCTGTGCCTCTTTCTGAGGGAACTCTGGGGCACCCTTTCATCTCGGAGGTTTCTAGGTCAACAGTGAAAAATACTATAATTAAAAAATTACAAAAGTAACACTATTATTTTACTGCTGCTATATTTCAGAGACATAGAAGAATGGCCAGAGACGAACTGCTGTTTGAAGAAAGAATATGTTTTAATAAAGGGATTTATTTCAAGCAGTGTACAGATTTTTGTAGAGTTGATATGGGGGCCGATCCTAAACACTGTGTGGTGTGCATATACAGCACATTGCGTGTATCCCCTCTTTGGGAAATATGCCATGTGTGCAAACTGCATGTAAACTGCATGCAAGTTGCACTTGGGGAGATTTTGGATTGGCCCCATAGTCAGCAAACCATAGTAATCTGCAGTGTATATTAAAAAATAACTTGATTAAAGCACATTGGATATTTTTGCAAAATGAGATGTTTCAGTGGCAGGCTGTGTAAATTTTCTATCATTTCTTGTGTTTAAGGAGATTTCCTTTGCTTCCCGTTTATATCTTCTTTGAACAAGCACCGCAAACTGTGAACTAACAAAATGTGTGTTACATATGGATTCTCAAATTACAACAGCTGCTTGAAATACCCAATAGTAACAAGTTGGAATCATTTTGTTCGATTGTATCTTGATATGGGAATGGTTATTTTCATATTTCTTTCATAACTTTTAAAGCCCTTCACGACTTGGGCCCTGCTTATCTGCGGGACCGCCTTACTCCCCATGTGCCCGTGCAACCCTTGAGATCGTCCGTGGGAGCCTTTTTGGAGGTTCCCTGGGCGAGGCGGGTGCCCACCGATGTTAGATCTTTTTCGGTGGCCGCCCCGTGCTGTGGAATTCGCTCCCAGAGGAGGTTCAGCTGGCTCCCACTCTCCTGCTGTTTCGGCTTATATGTAAGACCTGACTGTTTCATCAGGCTTTTGGCGAGGGGTGGGGTTTTTCCCCACATATTGTATTTTAAAATGGTTTTAAAATGTTATATTGTTTTAATGAATGTTGTTGGCCGCCCCGGGCTGCCCTGTGGGCAGGAGGGGCGGGATATAAATTTTAAATAAATAAAATTTAAAAAAATGTTTCTGACTTCAGTTTTTCAGCAGGGAATAATGAAAACTGATTTTCCTCGTTCCCTGAGATTGGGAATGATGATAAACCTTCATCGGTTTCAAAATAAAGCAGCCCAGCTTCTAAGTAAAACTGGGTGATCATGTACTGAGCTTGATATGATGATCTGAATTTTCTAACTTATTTCTATTGGCATAGCAGTTTCTTTCGCATTGGTCTTAAAATGAAAATATTTTATACCGCATATATTTTATTTTATTTAATTTTATATTTATTTTTAAAACTTATTACCCCACCCCTCCTGCCACAGGCAGTTTGGGGCAGCTTACAACAATAAAAAACAATCAAAACAATCATAAAAGGTGGAAGCAGAGAAAACAACCTCCCTGCCCCCCCACCACCATCACCCCTCTCCCCCGCCAAACGCCTGGCGGAACAGCCAGGTCTTGCAACCTTTTCGAAAAGAGGGGAGGTCTCGGGCCAGCCAGACCACCCACTGGAAGGGAGTTCCATAGGCGCGGCACGGCCACCGAGAACACTCTCTTCTGTGCGGCCACCCGAGAAACTTGGGGAACCTCGAGCAGGGCATCCCCAGATGACCACAGGGACTGATCCAGGACATGGGGAGTGAGGCGGTCTCGCAGATAGGCAGGGCCCAGACCTTTTAGGGCTTTATAGGTTAAAACCAACACCTTTAATTGGGCCCAGAAAACCACCGGCAGCCAGTGCAGAGAGCGGAGCACTGGTGTAATATGGACCTGGCGGCCCAGTCCCACTAGGAGATGGGCTGCTGCATTCTGCACCAGCTGAAATTTCCAAGTCGCCACCATGGGTAGCGCCACATAGAGCGCGTTACAGTAATCTCGTCAGAGGTGATGAAAGCATGGATGACGGTGGCCAACAAATGACCAAAGCCATTGCACCATATGCCACTGGCGGAAAACACTCCTCACCACAGCCTCCACCTGGAGATCCAGGCAGAGCTGCGCATCGAGGAGCACCCCTAGACTCGGTACCTGGGCGGTCAATGGAGGACAGACCCCATCAATGATAGGGACTGCCAAGTCCATCGCTTTGCCCACTAACATCACCTCCGTCTTGTCAGAATCCAGCCACAGTCGATTAGCCCTTATCCAATCCCCCACAGCGGCCAGGTACCGAGTAAGCACCGAGACTGCCAGACCTGGGTCTGTTGAAAAAAGAGGTACAGTTGGGTGTTGTCAGCATATTGATGACACCGTACACCGAACCCCCTATTTCCTAGTCAGCTTGCCGAGTGGCTGCATATTCACGTTGAACAGGAGAGGGGACAGAACAGAACCCTGCGGAACTCCACACGAGAGGTCTCGGTATGATAAAAAATAATCCCCGAGAACCACTTGGTTCTTCCGGTCAGGAACGAGCGGAACCATTCAAGAACAGTCCTGCCCACTCCTGCACAGTCCCGCAGGCGTGTCACCAACATCTCATGATCAACGGTATCAAATGCAGCTGACAGATCTAACAGGATCATCAGGGTCGAGTGACCCCAATCCATATCTCGGTGCAGGTCATCTACCAAAGCCACAAGCGCAGTCTCAGTGCCATAACCCGGACGAAAGCCGGACTGAGAGGGATCAAGTAAACCGATGCGATCAAGCTGCCCCTGCAGCTGCCAAGCTGCTACCCGTTCAGTAACCTTCCCTAAAAAGGAAAGGTTAGAGACAGGCCAATAGCTGGCAGGGGAGCCAGTGTCAAGCGATGGTTTCTTGAGCAGAGGCTGTACCACTACCTCTTTGAGACAGTCCGGCACTCTGCCCTCCTGCAGGGAGGCGTTGACCACCCCAGCCAGCAGTGGCCCCATTGTCTCCCTGTAGATCTTAACCAGCCAGGACGGGCAAGGATCTAATTAGAAAGAAGTGGCCCTGATCACCCCAAGAACATCGGCGGGTGTCACTTACTAAAACGGGGGGGCTTCCATAACCTCTGGTTCCCCATGTGTAATAAATGCTGCATTGAAATCTTGGTGAATACAAGCAATTTTTTCCCCACAAAATAATCCACAAACATGTCACAGCGGGCAATAGATGACTCCACTGCAAAGTTGAGGGAGGCTGGACTGACCAGCCCCCGCACTACCCGGAACAGCTCTGCTGGACGGGATTTTGAGGATGCTATGACGGCAGCAAAGAACTCCCTCTTTGCTGCCCGCATAGCTTCGGCATAGGCTCGTAAACTGGCTCTATGCCACAATGTATTGGCTTCAGCACGTGAATGGTGCCACTGTCGCTCCAGCCGCCGCCCATTTCACTTCAGCAACCGCAGCTCCACAGAAAACCAAGGAGTTCTGCAGAGCTGCCGCCTGGGAAGCGGATGCCTAGGAGCCATCTGATCAATGGCCTCCCATCAGTAAGGTGTTCCACAGCACAACGAGGTCATCGATGAGATGGTTGTCAAGGTTGGAAGGTATTTCCCCCAGAGCATTCAGGAACCATTCCGGTTCCATCATCCTCCAGGGGTGAACCATCCGAATCGGCTCAACGCCCTTCAGGGGACAGATGTTCTCTAGGAGCGTGAGGTCTGCAGGAGGTAATGGTCCATCCATGACAAGGGCACAGCTGATATCTCCCCCACTAATGGAACACCCGCCTCAAGGCAGGTGCAAAACACAGTCCAAGGTGTGTCCTCCCTGATGTGTCAGGCTGATAATCATCTGGGACAGGCCCATGGTGGCCATGAACTCATGCTCAGCTCCCCCCAAGGGTGGCGTCAGCATGAATGTTGAGGTCCCCCAAGACAATTGTCTTTGGGGGACTGCAACACCACCCCCGACACCACCTCTGCCAGAGCATGCAGGGAGGCTGCTGCACAGGTAGGCGCATGGTATACCAGGTGCACGGTATACCAGCAGCACTCCCAAGCTGTCACCTGCCAAATCAAACACAAAATGGAGACCTTCGATACCCAATATGGATTACACCGGATACCTCCTCACAGACCATCCCTCCTTAAAAATCATAGCTACACCGCCCCCCCACCCCCGTCTCTCCGACCATGGCTGGTGCTGCATGGAATACCTAGCTGAAACAAGATCAGCCAGTATAGGCTCATTCATTGTCCAGCCAGGTTTCTGTGATACATACGAGATTGGCAGCATGGTCCAGGATTGTTGCCTGGACTGTTGTCGCTTTATTAGCCACCAATCCCAAGCCAGGGGCCCTCTGACCAAGAACCACCTGCTCCACTGCTTGGGGGGTAGTGAGTGGGACATGAAACAAGCATCTGTCTCACCTCACCGATCTCACCTCCCCCCTCTTCAGGTCATATCTCCCTTGTCCCATCATGACCCAATAGCCATGCCCCCCCCCCCCCCCACCGTCACCCCCTCACCCCCACCGACTGTCCCGCACTGGCAGTAGGGAAGAGCCTCCTCCCTCCCCTGGTTCCCCTCTCTCACAGGGAGACCAGAACCCCCCCACCCTTATTGGGTCAAACTCTCACCGGGGAGACGTGCCCAACCCTCCCCAACCCAATCCCCCCTCATCCCCCACATGTGCAGGGAAGGAGTCATGTTCCCCTTTATCCTCCCCCAACACCCCATCCCCATCAACATATACCCCAACCAACTGCCCTATAAACTGACTGCCCTATCCCGTAGCCAGCCACCCCCAGCCCTCACCCGCACCCCAGCCCGCACCCAAAGACCCTTTGGCATGGCCCTTAGGCGTGTGGCCCTGCGGTTCCTTCTGGGGCAGATGGTTAGGTGAGCTCCTTATCTTCCCTCCCAATCCTTCCTCCCTGTCAATTGCCATTGGCAGGGTCTCCATCCTCCCTGTCCCCAAAGCCCGTAGCTTGGGCTTCATTTTCGACTCGTACCTTACCTTCAGACCCTACGTTGACTCCATCACCAAGTCCTGCCACCTCTCCCTCCACAACATTGCTAACATCCGCCCTTTTCTGTCTGGGTATTTTCAGATGTTACGAGATCACAGTCAACCACGCTCAATTCCGCGTAGTGGCTGTGATCTCCTAACGTCTGTTGGGGGAAACGGATGTTTCCCCCCAGATGTTACCGCGGCGTGGAATTGCATTCACCATGCGAGCGGCCGAAGCGGAGGGACCGCCAGCCGCCGCGTGTTGAATGCAATTCCATGCCGGGGTGAACGCCGGCGTATCGTCTGGTCGGGCGCCATGGCTCGGGATCACCGGTGGGATCCCGGGCTGCGGCGCATCCGGCCCGACGAGGCGGCCTCAGTGGCCCCGCCACCCGCCCGTCTCCCTGGAGGGCAGGCGGCAGGGTGCGTGGAGGGGGCGGGGCCATGCAGCCACACGTTGCGCCGCGTGGCCCCGCCCCCTCCCAGATCCCCCGCCGGGATCCCCCCGGCACGTCTGATACGGTGTGACGGGGTGATCCCAGCGGGGAATTAATAGGGTGATTTCGGTACGGGGCCTAGTCATCTCACGCCTTGACTACTGTAACCTCCTCCTTGCTGGCCTTCCTCGCTCTCACCTTTTTTCCCTCATCTCTGTTCAAAACTCTGCTGCCAGGATCATCCACCTTGCCCATCGCTTTGACTATGTGCAGCCTCGCTTCTCCTCTCTCTACTGGCTCTCTCTTCCTGAGCGTATTCTGCACAAGCTCCTTGTCCTCACTTACAAAGCCCTTCACAACCTCGCTCCCCCCTACCTCTGTGCCCTGATCTCCCTCCGAGCCCCTGTTCGAGCACTCCACTCTTCTTCCATCCCCTCCCTCACTCTCTCACACCTCCCCTGCTCCCCCAACCGCCTTCGTCCCTTCTCTCTTGCTGCCTCGCACGCCTGGAGCTCCCTCCCTGCCCTCGTCCATCTTGCCCCCCCCACACACACACACCTTCAAGTCCCTCCTCAAAATCCACCTTTTCCTCTCCGTCCTTCTGAACTCCTGCTAATCATCCCCACCCAGGACTATCCCCCACCTGTTACCTGTAAACTTCCAATTTACTGTAACCAAGCCAAGAAAGTGTACCTGAGTTCTCGCATCCTCATGAATGTTGCATCCCTTGTTTCTCCCTCTGTTCCCCCTTCCCTGTCTCCCCTCCCCCTGCCTTTAGATTGTAAGCTCTCGGGCAGGGACCGTGTCTATCTTATTTTTTGTAAAGCACCAGGTACATCGCTTGTGCTATATAAATGCTTATGATAATAATAATAATTAATAATCCTTGTTCTGGCATGAATCCGGTCATGGGGGAGTCCTCAATATGGGTAGAGCCCTGACTTCGGTCCAGCCCACCCAGCAGCTGTCTCCCAAGGACACTCCCCAACAAATATTTACCGAAGGGCCGCCACGGCCCGCAAACAGCCCCGAAAAACAGCCGACACCCTTAGGTGTCGCTCTTCGGCTGACGCCCAAGGGCCCCAGCCCCAGCCCTAGGAGAAATACCTGCAGAGGGAGGAGGGGACCGGGTTGAATGGCAGGCAACTCCTCCTCCAGGCACACTCCTCCAGGCTTCTCCCCAGCTGGCGCGCACACACAACCCTCAAGGGCCCCAGCCCTTGTATATAATAAATATATATGATCTGAAAAAAGATGCCCCAAGAGAAACAGTATTGAAAGTTCATATTATCCTTTTAGTACTAGAAAGTAAATGAAAATTGCAAGCAATTTAATGGTAGAGGTCAAGAAAAGTACTTCTAAACCACTTTCAGCGAGGATTGCTGAGAGACTGGCTTTGTGGCAGATGTCATCAGAAAGGAATTGGACTTTCCATCAAATTGCAAGGGTTCAGGGGACACTGGCCTTAAACTTGAGTCTGCTGGATTCTGAGTGACTACCCTCATCCCTTTGTTCTCCTGTTCTGGAGAAGAATCAGAGCCAGAGACTGTAACCAGCAATAGACTGGAGGTGAGAAAGGATTGCTGCAGTCTGCTTCATGAGTCAGCAGATGGAGGCAACAATGCAATGCTAGTGAGCAGAGTCAAGCATTGGAGCCTGGTGAGACAGCATGGGAGGCCAGCCAGGCAGCAGAGTCCATCACTCCTGTTAGTCCTTCAAACCCTTCCCCTGGGCGCAGTCCCAACCTGGAAGGTAAATTTTGTTCAAGCGCCTATATAAGTCTGTATTTATTAACATATAAATTCATTCTAATCTTGACATGTATACAAGTGAATTCTGAAAGGATCTTTTCAAAATTAAAGATTCTAAGGAATTGCTTTCTCTCAACAATGAGTGTTAACAAACATGACGGTGGCCCGCTTTGGCCTGTAAGCAACCAGTATGTTTCTTAGTGCCCGCCAGATGTTCCTGGGTGTGTTAGTGGCAAGCCTTTGCTGTGATCCCATCCCGGAGACCTCCAGGGTCACAGTCCGACCGATTGGGCCAAAGCGGGCTATAACATTTGTTATTGCCATCTGTGACCCAGCCCAGATCAGTGCAGCCATGACCAGCCACCATGGCTGCTTGACATAGTGGGAGGCAGGGCTCTGGGTGCAGCGTAGGAGCAGGGCTGGCCAGCTGCACTTTTGTGCAGCGCCCCAGCTGCTGGCATGTTTGTTGGCCAACTGGACTTGGTCAGAACTGTGTTGCTGGCAGGTTCCCAAACTGGGTCGGGTTGTGACGGTGGCACCCTGCCTCACTTCTGTTAACACCCATTGAGTCAGAAGATTTTGGAATCTTTTATGATTTAGTAGTGAATGGGATTTGCTTCCTCACCATGGCACTTTTATACTATTAAGTGGCCAATTCATCATCAGTTGTCGGGGGAAAAACTATTTCTGTTCTGAATATGGAATAGGTTCATATAGAAAATTTTCATGAGTTATGAAGGATTGCAGAAAGTTATAATTGTTACAACAGTCCCATTAGTTTGTGAGTTCTTGTGTGGGTTTTGGTAACATTTGTAATAGAAATGTACTACTGTAGTATTTCAGCTTTCGTTTGACAGTGACTTCTTACATTTTGTTCTAAGCTGTCATCCTCATTCACTTTTTTCCAGATATAGGGCCCCACTACACCTCAGCTGCGTGGGCATTTTTTAAGCCACCCTCTTCTCTAACTATAAAATCTAAATCTGACGGACTTCCTTTTCCCTGGAGTCCCTGATTGGCTACTACAAACTTGCATCCTGATTACCCCAAGGGTAGCATATGAGGACATGACAGCATTCCAGAAGCTTTCTGTGAAATGTGGCAGTTACAGGCTTGTTAGTGATTCCAGAACTTGTTACATGCCCTTGGCTTCCTCCTGACCTGATTGCCCTATGTTGCCATACTCTTTTTCTTGCCTGTCTCTGTCCCACTTCACCTCACTTCACCCTGCCTCTACTCTAGCTCAATCCATCTCTGTTTCCTCTCTGTTTCTAGTTGTTACTCACTACTTCTCCAGCCTATGCTCTGGTCCTTCTTGGACTGACTTCTTGGCTTGCACTTTGGATTGTCCATATGGCTTGTCTCCTTGTGTAGCCTACCAACTCTGACTTGCTGGCCTACTTCATGGTGCCGCATCCTGGTTTATCCCTTGGGCCTGCTTGCTTGGCTTTCTGTTATGGTCCTCTTCTTACTACCGCTCTACTGTGGTCCTGACAAGGAGCGGCAACAGTGAAGTGGAAGTGACTGGGAAAGTGGGTGGAGAAAAGAGAATTGTAGGGTTGACAGAATAGGTGAACAGGTAGGAGAAGGGTGAGTCAGACTGGGACAAACTGAAGTTGAACTGACTAGTTCTGAGAAGGCAGATGTCAATAGGAAGGGAGCTGGAGGGATAGTAGCAGTGAGAGGAGTAAGAAGAGACCTTGCCTGATGATACCCAATTTAAAACAAACAAGAAAAAAGAGGAGCAAGGCATAAGAACAAATGCACTTACTAGTGTTGGAGTAGTCTGAAAGCTCTGCTATAAGTAATGTTTTTGATACTAGAAATTTAATGCTAAAAAAATAAAAAAACTTGTTAAAATCACACATTATAGTATTGATAAATAGATTAATCTCTTTACAGAATATTTTTCGTTACAACATATATAGGTTCTGAACTTACTGTATAATAGAATACGTATAACTAAACAATACATAATTTTTTTTAAAAAGAACTACATTTAAAGGACAACTTCATTTTTACTACTATAGGGTTTTACATAGGTAATGTATACCTTCCCAAGAAGTGAATAATTTATATTAAGATACTCTTTCAGAAGTGCATGCTGAAGTTGTGTGGATTGAAGCCAGAGGCTGAGGTCAAATGACAGGCACCATGTTTAAAGCATCACACTGATATGTTCACTGGCCAAGTATTAATTAAATATGAATGGAAATGATATAACAAATAAATGTTTTAAACCTCTTGTTGTGGGTCAACATGTTTGTCACCCAGCACTTTACTCTTAAGAGACTGGCTGATTCTAAATAAAAACAAGAGTGAGCTTAATTTATAGTATTCTAATGTGGTACAAAGCTTATTTTTAGATTGGTTATAAGCTGCATTACACTTGCATGTTTCAATGCTCATGTCCACAATATAACATCACCACTTTGTTTTGCATTTTTCAAAGGAAAAAAGGACAGTCCCACAGCAAACTCTCCTATAATCTGATCAACTCTGTTTCAAGGAAATATTGGAGGAAAGAGACTGACTTGAAACAAAAGTGATCCTAAAAGCATTTGCAGCAGTCCAGCTGTATAACCTTTATGATTAACTAACTAATTTGGGCATTGTTCGGCTAGTAAGGAAGATAGCCGCTGAATTTAGAATCTTTCTTCTGGAAATGGGTTGCTACTAGCCTATTTCTATCTAGGGACTGGTTTTTATTTTGTTTTATCTTATCATTTTACCCGGCCCTTCCCTGAAGGCTCAGGGAGGTTTACAAAAAACCTAAAATATAATTAAAACACATTAAAATACAATTCATCTGTAGAACCCTACCTACACCAACCTCAACAACCTCCCATCTAATCCCTATCCCTGCCTGCCAAATGCTTGACAAGAAAAAAGTTTTACACCACCTCTAAAAGATGCTCAGGCCTGGACTCAGATGGACGTCCAGTGGGAGGTAGTTCCACACCATTGGGACAGCAATTGAGAATGTCTCCCTGCGAGCCCCTGTCGTACAGACAGGAGTAACAGGTGGAACTCGCAGGAGGGTGCTTCCATCTTACTGTAGGGACTGCAATGGAGCTGGTAGGAAAGGCAGTTAGTTCAAATGTTACAGCTGACTTCAGACTGTGTGGAGAACTTGGGTGAGAGCCAGCAATAATATTTCCTTTTCCAGATCCTAGCTATATGTAACTTTATAGACCAAACATATATCTTTTACATACTTGTATGATTATTGAACTCCCTCCCCTTGGAGGTTTGTCTAAGCCTGAGCCCGTTCATCTTCTGGAAACGATGCACGGCCTTTTTATTTGGCCAGGCGTTGGGCAGGCAGGGATAGGATTGGGTGGAATTGAGTGGGAGAGGGTTTGGGGGTGAGTTAAGAAGACTGTTTAGATGTGTTTATTGATTGTAAGCTGCCCTGAGCCTTTATTTGAAGAGCAGCATATACATTGAAACAAATAAATAGAATTAAAAATGTAGCATTAGATTGGTCTTTAGTTTAAAGTATAGCATTGTTCCCCAAAATTGTTGCCTGTGTGATCCCAACAAAACATACCAAGCATTGAGATCGGAATCTATCCACAGATGGGCATGACTGTACTTGGGACCCTAACCCACAGTTTGGGAAACCTCTTAAGTACAGTTTTAAATACAGCAATTGCAGAAATCTGGTCTAGAAATTTCAGAGGAAAGGCCTGGATTTCACATTGATGAACAAAGATTTTGGTCATGATATTTCTGGGATTGCAGAAGCATTAGAAAATCCCAAAGTGGGGTCTGTCTGGGCATGTGCGAGCATTAGGATGCACGTGGCTGTGTTCCTGCTGGACCCGATGCCAAAATAGGGGAAAAAAACACAACTGAGGAAAAATAAAATAACCTAAAGTAAAGGGAAAACCTGCAAAAAGGAATGAGCCTAGAAAAAAAAGAGAAGCAGACTCTACAATTGATAAATATTACCTCCCTCGGCGAAGCACAAGGAAAGGGGAGGCCGTGTGCAACAAAATGGCCAACGCAGCACGCAGGGAAGAAGCCCGGGACCCAGTCAACTTAACGCAAGTACTGGAGTTATTTAAATCAATAAAAGAGGATCTTGCCATAAATAAAGAGGGGATTTCCTCCATAACTGCTGCATTGGGAGATTTGAGAACCCAAATTGAGGGGGTTAATAAGAGAATAGACACTGCAGAGCAAAGAATAAGTGATATGGAGGATAGAGAAAACAATTCAGAGCAGAGAACTACTAGAACTGAGGTACAACTGTCTGCTCTGCAAGCAAAAATAGAAGACCTGGAAAATCGCTCCAGGCGGAACAACTTGAGAGTGATGGGGGTGCCGGAGGGATTAGAAGTGGAAGGTACATGTAAGTTGTTGCTGCATGTATTCAAAACAATTTTCCCTGACAAGGAGGAATTGCACCATATTGAATTGGAAAGAGCTCACAGGTCACTGAGACCTAAACCTAAAGAGCAATCCCCCCCCCCCAGAGCAATCATAGTCAAACTGCTTAGATTTGCAGATAAAGAAGCCTTGATGAAGGCAGCCAGAGGGGCAACAGAAATGACTTATCAAGGAGCAAGGATCTCTATTTATCCAGACCTAGCATATGAAACCATACAGAAGAGAAAGGCCTGGAAACCCATGCTTGAAACCCTTCATAAAAAAAATATAAGAGCCCAGATTTTCTTCCCAGCAAGATTCACGTTTGTCCATCAAGGAAGGAGAAGATTTTTTTCTCAGTTACCGGAGCTACAGGACTATATGGCAAAAAACTTTAAAGACTGAAGGGAGAAATTTAAAAAGTGCAAGAGAGAGGGCCTGTAAAGTGCTTGACTGAACTTTGAAAGCTCCACAAAGCTAACGATGATTAGATAAAAGAAGGGATGCAGTAAATGGTCTGCAAATGAAATGTTTAATTATCTCGGATACAAAGAAAAGAATGTTTATAAGAAAGGTTTATGGGAAATGGCAAAGGGTCTGGGGGGATGCAAAGAGCCTGTTGGGCACGTCACTCCTAGAAGGGAGCTCCCCACAAAAGTTTAAAATAGAAATTATAGATAGGGGGGAAATCTAAATGTCCTGTGTAAGGAATTGGAAGCAAGAAGCTATGGAGGGTGGGGGGGAAAGGGGGGAAAGTTTATTGGTTTTTGTTGGTTTAAAAATAGAGGGAATATACTATTGATATGCTCATCCAGGTATAAAAGAAGGGAAACAGCTAGGATTCAGTCAAAAAAGCAGAGTAAGCAAGGTACAAAATACGAAGATAACAGGAGAAGTCAACACAAGAAAAAACAACTCTTAAAGAGAGATGATGGATAGAGTTAGACTGTTATCCTTTAATGTATGTGGATTGAACAATCCTATAAAAAGAAAAAAGGTCTGGCAGCTGCTGCATAAAGATCAGATAGAAATTTTCGCAATTCAAGAAACTCATTTGTTGAGGCAGGACAATCATAGATTTGCTAACAGGGGGTATAAAGTATTTTTTTCAAATGCAAACAAAAAAAAAGCTGGAGTTGCGATTGGGATATCAACAAAAATAAAATGGCAGACGCAGAGCATTGAAAGAGATGAGAAGGGCAGGATGATATTAATTAAAGGATCAATAGGGCAAGAACAATACACTATATGCTCTATATACGCACCAAACAACAACACTGCAGCTTACTTTGCAGAGCTGTTACCAAATTTAGAACAAAAAATAATAGGACAAGCAGTGTTGTGTGGTGACTTTAATTGCCCACTTTCATCCTTGGACCTATCTACAAAAAACAAATTAAATAAGCAACAGAATAGAATTGTGCAGTTAATAGAAAAATACAAGTGGATAGACATATGGAGAGTTCTCCATCCAAAAAAACAGGAATTCACCTTTTACTCTAATCCGCATAAAGTGTCCACTAAAATAGATCATATTTTAATAAACCAAAATTTGTTCAAGGATGGAATGCAAGCTTATATCCAAATCCTTCCCTTCTCAGACCACAATGCTATCAAGCTAGAGATAAAAGAGGGAACACAAAAAAACACCAATGCACATAGATGGTCTATGAAGAAACTTTATTTAAACAACAACTGGATTAAAGAGCAGATACAAAATGCAATAGTAGAATATCTTCACTTTAATGATGGGCCAGAGATATCGCCAATAACATTGTGGGAAGCGGCTAAGACTGTGATCAGGGGACAGTTCATTTCCTTAGAAGCATACCTAAAAAAATTAAAAAATAAACAGGTAAACGAGCTACTATTACAAATTAAACATTTAGCTAAGCAACCAGCAATTAATGCAGAAAAAATTGCTATATTAAAAAGTCAAATAAACTTAATAGAAACAGAACAGATGGTATCTAGGATTAGATACACTAAGGCGTATTATTTTGACAAAGCTAATAAGGCAGACAAAGTTTTGGCTGGATTGGTAAAAAAAAAAAAACAAAAAACTAGCATCCCATATATTAGAGAAAGACAGGACTCAATATTGTTAATGGGAAAAGAAAAAGAAAGATGTTTTATGGAATTCTATGAAGATATCTACAGGACAAGGAATCCTAAAAAAGAAGATATAGATAGTTTTCTAAACTCAATCAAGTTACCTAAAATTACAAGGGAGCAGAACGAATACCTCAATAGTGCTATAGAGTTAACGGAGGTTAAAGCAGTAATAATTTTTTTTCCAAAAAACAAAGCTTCAGGCCCCGACGGTTACCCCGTAGAATTCTACAAAACTTTTGAAGAACAAGTTAGCCCAATACTAACCAGAATGTTTAATACTTTTTTACAGAAACAAGAAATGCCCAAAACATTCAATGAGGCACATATCATGTTGTGCCCAAAACCGGGAAAAAATGTGGAATTATGTAGCGGCTTTCGTCCTATCTCCCTAATCAATACTGATGCCAAGATTTTTACAAAAATACTGGCCAACAGATTGGGGACAATTATACCAAATATCATTGCACCTGAACAGTCTGGATTTATAGCGGGCCGGTTAGGGATTGATAATATAAGAAAAGTAATTAATATTATCCACCAAATTCGTAAAAATAAGTCCCCGGCCGCAGTGGTCTCCTTAGACGCTGCGAAAGCATTTGACATGGTGGAACATAAATATTTGATACACACTATGGAAAAAATGGGAATGAAGGGCAATTTTACAGAGTGGATAAAATTAATCTATAAAGAACCCAGGGCAAAAATAATATTGGATGGGGTAGTAACACCAGAGTTTAATTTGACCCGAGGCACTAGGCAGGGTTGTCCCCTGTCGCCGTTATTATTTGATATAGCAATAGAACCCTTGGCTATAGCAATAAAACAATCCCAGCATATTAAAGGGGTAAAAATGGGAAAGGAAGAATATAAGACAGCTCTTTACGCAGACGATATGATGTTGTTTCTCACAGATCTTCCAAATACAGTGCCCAATTTGTTAAAGATGGTGGAAAAATTTGGGGCGGTCTCAGGATATAAGATAAATGTTGAAAAATCGCAAATGCTAATATTTAATGAGGAGAAGCTTTCTAGAGTAGAATTACAAAAAGCCACACCATTCAGTGTACAAAGTAATGCACTAAAATATTTAGGTATCAACATTACTAAAAAACCTAAAGATCTTTATAAATTCAACTTCCTCCCGCTAGTGGAAACAGTTAATGGAAAGGAAGCAGATTGGAAAAATTTGCAAATTTCTTGGGCCGGTAGAATGAATTTAATAAAGATGGTAATTTTACCTAAATTATTGTATACCTCTCTGGCCTTACCGATACATGTCCCCAAGCAATACTTTTCCACCATAAATAAAATTATTGCCAGAATTATATGGAACAGAAAAAAACCTAGAGTTAGAAGAACAATCCTATACACCTCAAAAGAAAAGGGAGGTATGAGCGCTCCAGATATCAAATTATACCACTGGGCTTCTGTTCTCAGGGGTATAAAACACTGGTATCACAGCAGCAAGATCCCTGAGTGGATACAGATGGAAAAAAGCCTCTGCGAGACAGAGAACCTTAAAACCCTTCTCATGGAAGATATGGATATTAAAAAACAAATTGATATGGAACATCCGTTCATTGGCATGGCTATCCATACCTGGGAACAGTGCACAAATAAAGCAGAGATGATAAAAAATAAATCCCCTTTCTCCCCAATTTTTGGAAGCTGGGCAAGGAGGGTTGATATACCGGTGGCAATCAGCAAGACCTGGGAAGCAAAAGGATTAAAAATAGCAAAAGATCTGTTTGTAGGGGAGGAAATACTAACCATAGATACCATTAAAGACAAATTGGGTAGGGAGCCAGACCCCTTCACTTATACAAAAATAAAAAGTAAATTTAATAATAAAAACAATAAACCCCACTACATTAGAGAAAGCACGGATCTGGAAAAAGTAATATATGGAGATTCATCCCAAACACACATAATATCTCGGTTATATAAAGTCCTACGTAATCTATACAACTTACCAGATGCAGGGTACATCTCTCAGTGGGAAGAAGACCTGCAAATAAAAATAGAAAAAAAAGAGATGTTACAAATATGGGATAACATGCATAAAGGCTCTAGATCGCTGTCTCTTAGAGAACCGCAAATAAAAACTATATACCACATGTATTATACCCCATATAAATTGCATAAAATAAATACAGCTTATCCTGGTAATTGCTGGCAGGGGTGCGCAGCCCCAGGGACTTGGATGCATTGCTGGTGGTCTTGCCCATATATAAGTGAGTTCTGGAAGGAGATCTGGCCACACATGAATGATTTAGCTCAACAGGAGATACCATTCCAGCCTACCTTTGCTTTGTTGGGCATCTTTCCAGAGATACAGGTTATTAAGGAGCGGCAACAAGCATGCCAACAACTAAGAATTGCAGCTATATATACTGTTATTTGTAACTGGAAATCAAAGAAAAGACCTTCGTTTAAGAAATGGATCCACAGGATCTGGTATACACTTACCTTGGAACGTATTCATGCTGAAATCCATCAAGAACTGGAATCCTTTTACGCTGTATGGAGTAACATATGGGAATTATTGCAAAAACAGTTGAACCTGGACAAGGAAAATTTATTGTTATGTTTAACAAAAATTTAGTTTAAAAAAGGGGTAACTTACTTTTGTAGGGTTGGATCATCGCTGTAAGGGCATTTTGCCTCGGTCCATATCGATTATTGTCGGTTTGTTATGTGAGTTACCGAGAGTTATGAAAAATAATAAAAATACATTAAAAAAAAGAAAATCCCAAAGTACCTCAATGTTGTAGACTTCTTAGGTTGCATGAAAATGTGCAAGGGAGCAGGATCAAATTTTGAGTCTTACTATCCAGATCTTTTCTCCATCTCCCAAGCATTTCTTGTGTTGTGTCCAGCTGTTTTTCTGTCATTCATCCCAGTTTGTAAGTCTGGGAGAATGCTAACATTGTACCCATTTCTTCTGATGAAAATGGAAGCACAGATGTATGTACCAATGCATACAGCATCACGGGCCAACCTGAATTATCTTTCTGAGAGCTTACAATGTGGTGTGAAAAAACAAAAGTTTAGACAAACCGTCTATATGTTTCACCCTGTACAAGTATTTCAACAAAATCATGTGAACGTTTATAAGAGACTGTCTTCAAACATAATAGAATCAGCATGAATTCCTGACCACTCTTCCTCCATCAGAGATGAACTCAACAACAGAATTTTCTGCATGCTCTTGCTAGCTGAAAGCTAACTTGAAGGGTTAAAGGAAGAGTTTCAAAATTGCATTTTCCTTTCTTTGGAGATTGAGGTGGCCAGGCTACCTTGTACAGACCACCATATTTCGAACTTGTCATGCTGAGGAGTATGACTTCCACCTAGAAAGTTCAGTCTCTTAGGATCTCACATGTGTGTGACATGAAATGTGGAGGCTGAGATTTTTGGTTCCTTCCCATGCCAAAGTCCTACTACAGTAAATGGGTAAACTAAAATAAATGTGACTTTAAGTCGCTTTGGCCTGCTGTGACCCGGGACCCATCGGCACGTATAAACACGTGCTGCCAGATGTTGGCCTGGGATTATCCCAGGGAATGTTGGTGGCAAGCCTGGGCTTAGGGCTGTCCATGCGGGCCACAGCGGGCTAGCATGTCTTTCCTGGTGTGGTATATCTGCCTCAGGCCGGGGGTCACGATGGCCAGCCACCATGACTGTCCATCATGGTGGGGGCATGATGCTGGGAGCAGGGCGTGGACAGGGTCAGCTGCCTGCACATTTGTTGTGCTCCCAGCCCTACCTGAGTTATGTGGGTGCCAGGACGGCTCCCTGGCCACAGGCACAGAAGCTGTGTCCTAATCTGACCTGGGCTGTGTTGCCTGTGGCTTTTCCTCCCTGGAGTGTCCTGGGGAACCATCCTACTGGCTGCATATCTGTTTTTAACCAGTGGTAATAAAACATGTGCTTATGTTCATGTGCTTTCCAGAGTTGGAGCCTGAGTTTTCTGAGTACCATTTTTAGTTTACTGGTTAGTATTATTTTCCATTTCTTAATCTGAAATATAAAATGTCTTAATTGTATACGTGTATATAACAGTGCCTTCTACAGCATGACAAAGTGAAAACTTTTTTCATCAGTATGAAGAAATTTTTATTTCAGTATCTGTTTTGTGTATTGTAATATAATTTTCCTTCCGCTTTAGGCAGGAATTTTCAGTATGAACGCATGTGAAGAGGGTTTTGCCACTGGTGGCAGGGATGGTTGTGTTCGCCTCTGGGATTTAAATTTTAAGCCAATTACTGTGATTGATCTCAGGGAAACAGACCAGGGATATAAAGGTAAAAACAAAACAAATCCTATTTTTTTCGTTACGTTATCAAAAGAGTGAGATCTTTTTAGATTAAAAAAACAACAACTTTAAAAAACAATTAAATTAATGAAAACATTTTGTAAATGCATAATATAAATGTGAGCAATGAATTTGCACAATAAGAACATACATTGTAAGGGTCAGATGTTATTCCCTTTAAACATCTGAGTGAATTGTCATCTTGTGGCAGTTTATAGCTCTCCCTATAGTCCATACAGTGTATATTCTCATCTGGCTGTCTAATTTGATTTTGTAACATTGCATTTTATTCTAATTTTGTACATATTCGCTATGGCGTAGGGTTAATAATAATACATCCTTCACCAGTAAGTTAGGATATCTCTATGGGAACTGTGCATCATGGTCCAAGTTGGGAATGCCCCCCTACTTAAGTCAACTATGACCAATATGGGCTCCCCTCGCACTCTGTAATTGGTTGGTTATAACGAGGTTAATATCAAGACAATTCAGGGGCCAAATGCTGCCGCCATACACCCCGGGAGGGGTAAGGCAATATCTTTTAAATGGCTGTCCGCAAATTCAGGGGCCAAATGCTGTCGCCATACTCCCCGTGAAGGGTAAGACAATATATTGCAATGCAACTGGTAAATTCTTTAACTCTGCTTTCTATGTATTTTTCCCCCGCAAGGTTGGATATCTTGGTGTATACCTCGGTTAAGTTTTAAATCCTGTGTTTTTAACTAAATTACTTTTATTATTGTATTTGTTTAAATCTTGTTACGGCCTATGACCAAACAAGCCAATAAACTTATCCTATCCTTGGGTCAGATTAATAAATGATCATTCTATATAATACAATGTGATTTTATAATTACCTTCCATCAAAAGATTGCTAAACACTTTACAAGCATTGTATATGTTTAACACTGGGAGAGTTGTTACAGAATATAGCAAGGTAACTTCATGTTAGTAAAATGTAATAGCCCTTGGGTGCACAGCAGCTTATTAACCGTATGCAGAATAGGATGTTAAGGACTACCAGCGGAGTAACAACAGTCCAAACTAAGATGGGGGTTACCTCTATCCCCAGATCTTTGTCAATGGGTGATTTTAGATGGATGGGCTGTCCCGGTGTTGGCTGTGACTGTCCGCTTCACCCTGGGGCTGGCCCGTCCATCTAAAGGCACTCCGCCAGATGTGGAAGTGGAGCAGACATTGGGTGTTTTCAGACGTTACGGGGCCACTTGGCCCCATACCGAAAACAACCCTTTCATTCCCCGCCAGGGTCACCCCGTCACGCCATATCAGATGTGCCGGGGGGATCCCGGCGGGGAATCTGGGAGGGGGAGGGGCCCCGCGGCGCAACGTGCGGCCGCACGGCCCCGCCCCCTCCATGCACCCTGCCGCCTGCCCTCCGGGGAGACGGGCGGGCGGTGGGGACACTGCGGCCGCCGCATCAGGCCGGATGTGCCATGGCCCAGGATCTCGCCGGGGATCCTGGGCCGTGGCAACCGGCCAGACGTTACTTTTTTTTGGTCCCCGCTGGGGATCTTTTTGACCACGCTTCCCGGGACATTCCCCCGGCTAGCCCGGGAAGCGTGGTTCAAATTGACCCCATGCGGGTATTGACCGTGGCGAACATCTGGCGGCCGCCAAACAGACGTTCGAGCCACAGTGACCACAGGTGGGTATTCACCGTGGTTCACTGTGATCTCGTAACGTCTGAAAATACCCATTGCTTGGTCTGGGCAAGCCCCACTTGCAGTGCTCCATAACATTCTAGAGCACCACCTGTGGATTGGGCCAGCCAAACCTGGGGCACCAGCCTGAAGCAGAGCTGCTGTCTGTCTGCTTGGCAGACCCATGCTGTAGCTTAACTTTCAGCTGACCATTGTCCCGGGTAACACCATAGAGCTGCAGGTGCCAGGCTAGGGCATCGGGCGATCCGCCTGTAACTCTATGGGGTGGGGGTGTGCTGGGGTTGGGGGAGTGCCATGTGGATGTCCTTTGTCCTGTGGCAACTGCCAGGCCATCTAAAATAGACCCAGGTGGGGCTGCAAGCAGAAGGACATGGGAGTGCACCCCCAGATCAGCTCCGGCGACAGGCAGCCTCCATGTCCGTCTGATTACACCCGTTGTGTGTTAAAGTTAAATCAAATGTCAGATCACTATCTGTCTCTCTGTCCTTCCCTCCCCCTCCCCCACTTCCTTCCTGGGTTCCTATCCTCTTGGCCCCTACTTTTTCCTAGTCTCCCTGGATCTGCTCGCCGTGCACCTGGAAATGTAGCAACAGTAGCTACTGCGGCTGCCTCGCAGTCATCACAAGAGAGGCATCATTCTGTTCCCTGCTGCCAGCATTGGAATTTATCTGGCAGTTAAGGAAAATAGTTGTGGGGGAGGGGGCAAAATTGAGGAGACTGATTGTCCCATGTTCACCAAACTTAAAGGGCGCTCCCACTGTTCTTATACCCATGAAGACTGCTATATTGAAACTGCAGAGTGGCGTTTGATAGACAAATACCAACTAGCTGTGCTAGAGTTTGGTTAACTGTAATTATACTTAACATTTTAATGTTCTTACATGCTTGAAGTGCTGAGATACTTTGATTAGGAAACCACATCATGTAAAATGATCTCAATTTTATCTTGCCTCAAAAAAGAAGGCACTCCTATGCTCCAACAGCATAGTTTAATATACTATGCTGAATTATTTACCTGATACTGACCCAGGAAAAGAGTGCAGATTTATAGTGAAATACTAACATCTGCAAAAACTGTCTGCAGTTCTTTTCATCTTCTCTCTGGTATTCTTCTCTTATATTGAACAATGGGTGACTTCTCCCAGATCGCTTCAAATGTTCTCTGATTTTGTTATCGTTCAGTATACAACAAAGAAGTTCTTATTCTTATTTTCAGAAGACATTTTGTGATAACCACTGAAGCACTTTTGAGAGGCCCTTTTTACACGGGCCGTAGGAGGGTGTAGAGGGGCGCACACCCATCTACCCCCACCCCCACCCATCAACATGTATGGAGCAACCACTGTGTTTGCCGGTTGCTCCGTGCGTGGGGGATGGGTGTGCATGCGTATGCTTGGGAGCACGCACACCTCCACCCACCTGCCACAGGATTTACACGGGCGGCACCCACACATGAACACGCAAGAATCTGGGTGTTCATGTGTGGGTGCCGCCCATGTGAAAAGGTTCATGAAAACCCTAACCCAGATTCCTGGGTGTTTATGCATGAGTGCCGCCCATGTGAAAAGGGCCAGAGTTTACCATAGCTATTACGTATTTTTCTCCCATTTGATTCTCACTTGTTCTTCTCCCCCCTGCTCTATTGTTGTAGTAGTGGTAGTAGTAATAATAAATTATTAATAACTAGTGTTCACTATATCCTCCATGTTAGAAAAAACCACGGGAGGAGACCATGGATGAGGCTGGAAAACTCCTTCTTCATTAAGTGGCATTTCCTCCAAATTCTTTTGTTGGTATTGCAGGGTGGATAGTGGGTTCTCTTTTCTGTTTCACTTACCTCCCCTACTACCCAAAAAGAAGCAGGTGGCTCAGACGTAGCTCTGTTGGTCCTCTTGTTGAAAAATTCATATGAAAGGTATACATTTTATTCCACAAATTGATTCTAATGACTTGCAAATTGTTTTTGTACAGAATAGCGCCATCTGTTCTAGCAAAACTCTTACCCAAAGCCAATAGGATTTAATTTTGAACTGTTTTCCTCTATCTCAGATGATATACAAGTTTGTCCATTTCTGTTGATTATGAGTGGCATATCTGAGTAGAAAAATTTGCAAAATAAAAAAGTGTCTTTTTAATTTTCTTGTATACCTGTAATTGCCCCCGCACTAGGAATAAGACTCAGACACAAAGGATATGGGTAAAACTGGCCGTAGCTGTTTTGTTGAATCCGAATTTAATTAATAACCTGTTAAGAAACAAGACAACCAATTACGCCAATTGAAATGATGAATAACGGTGGATAGAGTTAAAACCAATTACCCTGCTTCAAATTGTTTCCCATGCCGAATTGTGAGGCAATTAGAATGCCAATTAGATCCTGCTTAAAATTAGACCCAATTAACCAAATTAACTTGGGTGAATAACAATAAAGGGGGGAAGGGGTGAAGAGATGACATAACTCAAACCTTAAACTATCTCTCACCCCCACCCGCGTTCAGTACCATACTACCAACCTTCTGGATTGGAGATACCAGTCCAATCCCCCTCCAATGGACCGACTTGATCCATTCTTCAGAAGGACAGACGTTGCTGCTGCAAACTTCGGGACCGCTTAAATCCTACCCGTATGCACACAACGCCTGGCCTTCCGTCCTGTGATAATTTGGGGCGCCCCTCCCCTAAATTACTCACCAGGTACCCATTGCAGAATGATCCCAATCATCTGCCCATACACCCAAGGCCCTAGAGCCCTTTCCATTTTTAAACCTATGGTACTGAACACCGCCACAAGTTCAGCAGCTGAGCTTGCTTGAACACCCCCTTAAATCAACCACATCACCCAAGCAAAGTATTTATACTCCACCCTCTTGTTACACCAGCCTCTGTAACAATCTTTTAATATTCCCAATATACAAATCCAATCCATGCTCAGATAAATGGACCCCATCTTGCCAAAAGAGCTCCGGCCTGTTCCATCGAATTTCAGGATGGCAGAGCCAGACACCACCCAGTGGGGTAATCCATTTTCTAACCTCCCCATTAACCTTTTTCCTAGCTCTATCCACCGCCCTAGGATTAATGGCTCCCGGCCACTTAATCCTTTGCAACAACTCCGAAAAAACCAGAATGGTCTGCGGGAACAGCTCCCTCAACCTGACCCAATCCTGTCTTATCATTATTGACAGGTCCAACCCAGATCCCCTTGAAAAATCATTCTCGCCCAGATGGATTAAAATCACATCCGGGTGAGGTCTACGAGCCCAACCCAACAGTAAGGGCATAAGCTGGGGCCACAGCATCCCTCTTCTACCCTTCCACACAACGCAACCCTTTGGGGCCAAGCCTAGCTGTGTCCCCCAGCTAGATGCCTGTACCCGTTTTGCAGCCCACCTGACAAAACTGTGGCCGATGATCCAGATTCCTTTTCCCTGGGGATTACGGCCACCTCCTATGAAAAAGGAATTAAAACAAATCATCACTTACTTTGCCCGAGTCAGAGTCTACAAGACCGGAAACGGGCGAACATATGACTTAAAAACCCCAGACCGCCATCTACCTACCCTCTGAATCTCCGGGGGGTGGAAACCGGCCGCAGCCGCCGCTGAGGCTGCGCCGATCCGAAATGAATGGGACCTGAAAACCACCCCGGCCAACCCCAGCAGCCCGAGGCAACGCTTTAATACCGCTAAAAATTGATATCGGGTCAAAGGGAGACCCGACTGGTGTATGAACAATGAGCCAGGCAAACCTGGTCTGACCTTCAAATAATTTTCTGTGCATACAACCGGGCAAATAAGCGGTTCAATCGATCGCGCTAACGCCACCTTAGTGCCCCTTCCCAACTGATCAGTTTTGGAAAAACGGATGTTAATCTCCATACCCACCCCCGTCATGGATATGTCACCAACTTGCAATTCTCTCCCTGACCTATCATTCCGTGACTTAACCACCAACTCCCCAATTCGCATAGCCCCAAAAAAGGCAACCACAAACGCTGCCCGAAACAAACAAACCTCCGCGGGATCACAGCAAACCTCCCCCAATTTACTCACTACATCGGCCAAATTCCTGGGGGATAAGGGGACCCTATTATCAACCCGCACGGGGCCCTGTCTTTTCCATGACGTAACCATCGCCTTAAGAACTGAGGACACCTCGGCATCCTGAACTCCCACTAACTTAGCCATGAAAGACAAAGCGGACCATCTGGTGGCTATGGTACCCGGAGCTAACCCTTTCCTATGCAATTCAAGTCCGAACTGCACCCTCTGGGCAAGCGGCACCGGGATCACCAACACCCACCCGCGGGACCGGGCAAACCCTAAAAATTCCCTGATCGCTCTCTCATATGCCAGCCACGTCACAGGGGACACGGAACCCTTCACCGTGTCCATCAGCTCTAGCCTCCAAGGCTCCAAAGCTGTCTGGGGACGAAGTCCTGCTCTTTCCTCGCAAAGGGAGCGAGCTCCCAAAAACGCTGCATCTGCAAACGAGAGAGAGCATCAGCTATCTCATTCTGGACTCCTGGCACATGTCTCGTAGAAAACACTATATTATGCTGCAAACACCATAACACGAACACCCTAACGAGGCGCATAACTCTCTCAGACTTGGAGGACAAAGAATTAACAACATGAACCACAGCCAAGTTGTCACACCAGAAAACAACACTCTTATCCCGAAAACAGTCCACCCATAAGTGGACAGCAACCACTATAGGAAATAACTCTAAAAAGGTCAAGTCCCTCAAAATTCCTGAGTCCTCCCACCGTGCAGGCCATCTCTCAGCACACCAACGACCCTGAAAATAAATTCCCAACCCAGCCGCACCGGCTGCATCAGAGTGGACCTGCAATTCTGCCTCCAGCAAAAACAGGTCACGCCACACACTAACCCCATTGTGAGACCTGAGAAACTCAAGCCAAACGTCCAAATCTTCCTTCATCTCCTTTGTAACCCGGATATGATGGTGGGGCAACGACACCGTTGTTGTCCTAGCGTATAACCGTGATAGAAAAGCCCGACCTGGAGCGACAACGCGGCAAGCGAAGTTTAACTTACCAATCAATGACTGCAGCGCTCTTAACGTTATCTTACTGGCAGCTCTACAAGCCTGTACCTCCTTCTGCAACTCAACAAGCTTACCCTCAGGCAGCCGCGACAACTCCCTGACCGAGTCTAATTCTATGCCTAGATAAGTCATCACCGGTGCAGGACCCTCAGTTTTCTCCTCTGCTAAAGGCACCCCGACTAACTGAGCCACGTCCCTAAACAAACCTAACAAATCGCCACACGTCGAGGCACCCGCCTCCCCTACGAACAAATAATCGTCTAAATAATGTGTCACGCGACCAGACCGCGCCCTCCGCTTCACAATCCACTCCAATGCCGTGCTAAATTTCTCAAAGGCCGCACATGAGATGGAACATCCCATGGGCATAGCCTTGTCATAATAGAACTGGCCCCGAAATGCAAACCCCAATAGGTCAAAATCCCTAGGGTGGACTGGCAAAAGGCGAAATGCAGATTTGATGTCGCTCTTTGCCATCAGGGCCCCCTTTCCACATTCACGAACCAGCTCTACTGCCACATCGAATGAAGCGTACTGCACCGAGCAAATATCATGCGGTATCGCATCGTTCACAGAAGACCCCCGAGGATATGACAAATGGTGAATAAGCCTGTACTCCCCGGGTGCCTTCTTAGGAACAATACCCAACGGTGAAACTCTTAAATTATCCAACGGCAAACTGTTAAACGGGCCAGCAACTCTGCCCTCCAAAACTTCTTTATGTATCTTCCTTCCAACAACTTCCTCCAAACCCTTCACCGATTTCAGGTTTTGCGCAAACATGCGCTCGCGAACCCCTTGGAATGGAATCTGAAAACCGTAACGGAACCCATCAACTACATAACACGCGACCCCCTTTAACGGGTAATCGACCAACAACTCCTTAAGAACCCACCACTTAACTGGCGTTGGTGCCCTTGTTAGCACCTGCTTGGGGGGGACCGCCACCTCGTGTTCCTCCCCCAGGAAAGGGGCGCTTACCCCTCTGTCCCCCACCCTTTCGTCTATTGCAGGTAGAAATGGGGTGGGGCCCGCCGCACTGCAGGCAGGAGTGCCGAAACCTGCAATTGGCACGAAAACACCTAGATCCTTCATTAAAGTCCCAGCATGCCAACCCAGGACCACCTCTTTTGGGCACCTCGCCTCGAAAATTATCTGTGGGCTGTCCCCCACCTTTCACTATGACATGACCACTATCTGTTCTGGCGACATCTTTCTCCTGGATGCATTCTATCCAGAGGTCATGATCTTTTACATCCCATTGTACGCCCGGCGTGATGGAGGCATTTTGCCGAAACGCCTCATCGTATCTGAGCCACCCAAACCCTTCCTTAGTCAGGTAGGCCCGCCTCACGATATCAAAATATTTCCAGAGGGCCACCGCCCGCTCTGGAAACGCCTGCATGAGTACGCCGGCATAAATTATAAATGCCGACTCCCAGTTGGCCCAGTTCCTATCTATCTTTCTTCTCTTTGCCCTTTCGTACTCCCTGGGCTCGAGTTTCGCATTAGGATCCGGCACCGGATCACAAAACAAAATTGTAAATAAATCAATGTACTCCCCTTTCCAAATCTTTTCCCGTGTGGACTGCGATAGGTGCACACCTAAGGGAGCAGAGACCCTCGCGTACCCTCCACGCAATGGGGGGACTTCACCAGCTGGCACTACCGGTGCCGCTGACGTCCCCGCTGTACTTCCCGCTATTACCTGAGCTTGCCCTTGGGGCGTCAGACCGAGCCCAGCCTGACCATGATCCCCTCCTGCCGCTTCTGGCTGGCCAACTAGGCCCATCTCCGATTGCGGGCGCCACACATTGCCAACCCACAATAACCTGTTTGGGTCCTGTTGCACCCGCAGTTGACCCAAACCGCCCTGCCCCAACGATGGCATGACAGGTGCAGGCTGCTGCACCAGTGCCCCAGCTCCCAGGCCCACCGTCCCCTCCACTTGTGAGGGTGGCACCTGGCTGGCAATGAGCGGGCACACCGTCTCAGTTGCCCTTCCCAACAATCGGGACCCCCGAGCCTCTACGCGGTCCCCCATTGCTGCACCACTCAGACCGACATACTCACCATCCATTGCATTCGTGACCACCTGCGCAGGTAATCCCATTTGGGGCGGTGCGACGTGAGGCACACTCGCTGTCGCCACTCGACCCCCCGCCTCCAGTAAGGCTGCAATCCGGGACATCTGTTGCTCCATGCAGTCCACCTTTCTTGCAAGCTCCTCGACAGCTTGCTTACTCGCCCCAGCGGCACCGTCAGCTGCTGCTTGACCATGCACACCTGCTGCGCTCGTGCTAGGCTGAGACAGAACAGAGCCAGGGTTACTGACGACTCCCGTTGCGACTGCACCCCCCATTTGCCCCGGAGTAGCATTCAAAAAACCGGCCTCCATCAGTCTGCCCATGACTCCATCCCACGCGCTCATCCTGGCCTCCAGCGTCTGTAACAACCCCTGCCCCTGACTGTCCTGACATGCGTCACTTGATGCAGCCTGACGTGGCTGCCAGGATTGCGCTGCCACTAATTGCCCACCAGGTGGCGCGGGGCCCCCTGTTTGCAATGCAGCACCAGCCTGCCTCAGCAATTCCTCCATGGTAGAAGGCCCAGCCATCTCTCCTGCACCCCCTCCTACTCCTGCTGAGCAGGCCCCGCTCCCATCCACCATCTGGCCCTGCGCAGGGGCTAAACCTCCCAACTGGCCAGCTGGGGGAAACCCCAGCACAGTCATATCAACTCTCCCCGAATCCCCGCTTCCATCACCAACCCTGGCACCTGAGGGGACACCAGCCCCCTTTGTCCCCTTCCTCCTACCCATTTGGCTAGGTCTACTAATACCTTCCCCCACAGCACTACACCCCCAACTCCGCACAATCTGGGCAGTGAGCACCCCACCCTGTTATGGGTACCTCACAACTGAACCTGCCCAGCGGAGGGGTAGAGTGATCTGGCCCCTTTACACAGTGGGGAGGGGGGGGAAGTGTTAGGGCAATGCTGCCCCGCTACTGTACACCCTTCAGGCAAGGGACACCCCTTCAAGCAAAAAACCCTTCAGGCCAAGTCCAGATACATCCAAACTGAACCTTGGCTCGGGCCCTCCGTTCACTGCAGAGGAGTGGGGTGAGGGGTGTTAGGGGCAATCCTGCCCCGCTACACAAGCCCGTTCAAGCACCCTCGCCCCAGCGGCCCCGCTTGACTGTTCAACCCCCCCTACCTGCCGCCCGACAATTCCCTGAGCCAAGTCCCACCACGATGGGGGAGGGGGAAAGAGGGGAATCCCTCTCGTCAAGCCACAAAACTCCCCCCCGCAAATCCAACCGGAGGGAGGACCCCCGCCCGACACACAAACCCCCCAACATGTTCAACAATCCCACTGCCGCCCCGCTTCCCTGAAATCCGCTCCACGTGTAGGCAATGAGGTGGGGAGGCGGTCAAGAGGGAAAACCCAGGAGCGCCGACAAAGCCATCCTCTTCAGCAGCGCGCCGCCAACCAAGTGAGGGGCTGCCCGGCGCGCTGCACCACGTGGCCTTAACCGGCCAATCAGAAGAGCGCATTTTCGCGCCACAAACCCCCGCCGCTGAAAACTGCAATCCAGACGGATTGCAGCTTGCTCCTCGTGCGGCCAGCTTGCTCCGCCCCCACGCCAGCGGCAAAGAACAGGACGCCCTCCCTGGAGCCTCATTCCTTAAGAGGCGGGCCCAAACTTCCCCCGCAGCGCACAAGGCGCTTAGCGGGGGGATTCTTATGAGAGTTGAGAATTCTCTTCCCATTAATATCTCTTTTGGTTGTCTTCTTTTTGTTCCTTTTGGTTCTATAGAGCTATGGAACCCTATTGGTACTCTTTGCTTAGGAGCTTGGCTAGGTGGCTCAAATTCAGTATATTATTTGGCTGTCCTGATACCAATTAAAGGATTAGATAGACTACACCAGATATACATGGAATATACATAGATTTGAGTATTTTGAGCCATACTTTGTTGTGATAAGATCTGACCACACTCCCCACTCCACTTTGCTTTTCTCTGGTCTCTTAGGCAAATCTCTGTATATTATGTTTGTTGATAAATTTAGAGGTTGGTGGCTGGTCTGTTGTGCATGGTATTTGTAACAGAAAGGTGTATATCTGTGGGTGAAGGAATAAAAGGGCAATTTCTTGTTTTGGGCAGGTTAACTCATAATTTTCTTGGTTTTATTGTCAGGTATATTATATGTGTGACAACATTATATCTTTCACAATAATGGTTTAGTTTTAGTGTATGAAATATAGATGAGGAATATATTTACTTTCCACAGGCCTGTCTGTGAGGAGTGTTTGCTGGCGAGGAGATCACATCCTAGTTGGAACACAAGACAGTGAAATTTTTGAGATTGTGGTGCATGAACGCAATAAACCTTTCCTGATCATGCAGGGGCACTGTGAAGGAGAGTTGTGGGCCCTGGCAGTCCATCCTACAAAACCGCTGGCCATGACTGGAAGTGATGATCGATCAGTCAGGTGAGCAAAAAAAAACCCCAACCAAACAAAAACACAACCAAACAAAAAAACCCACCCAACCCCTACACTATATGCATTTTCATATGTAAAGATCAATATAGAAATGTGAACATCTAAAAAAATATATGGCATGTCCTAGCTTGGCTTGGACCCAATTTAATTTATTTCTCTATAGTTACAGAATACTTTGCTGTTGGAGGTCTGAGAATAGGGAATAGAAACTGGAGGTTTACAAAATGAAAATTAAGAAAAGTATAATTACTTTAATATTTTCAATTATAGTAAATAGGATGAGGGCCAAAATTTCCAAATTGACATGCTTGAAGTTAGACACCAAATCCATATTTCAGCATTTAAATAAGTGGCTTAATTTTCAAATGAACTGAGCATATTAATCTAAGGGACAGATATAAGGTCTGGTGTGCTAGCACAACACGCGTAAAGAGCAGCACTAAAGCAGCTGGGGCTCAGCCAGGATTTCCCCAGTCAGTACACAGTGACAGTAAGCATAGTAACAATAAGTCTCTCTCTTCCACTTCCATATTATGGAAGGGAGGGGGGGTAAGAGAATTGGGATCTGCTCCTCCAGTCTGAGGCAGCTAACGCTCGCCTTCCCCCGCCACTGTTGCAGCCCTACCTTGGCTAAGCCTCCATCACACTTGCAACCCTATCCCATTTCCCATTGTGACCAGGATTTTGAGGTTCCCCTCTCTTTGGCTGTCCCCCAAAGGACCACTGGACCAGCCATGACTTAATTACCCTGCTTACAGTAACCAGTGGGCACCCCAAAGTGTGCTAGCTCGTGAGGGGTTAATCATTTGTCGCTTGTGTTTCAGGGGTCCATAGTCATCAGAAACTATGGTCTTGGTGTTAAACCAAGATTTTCTCAGTCAGTACACAGTGACAGTAACCACACAGACACAAGCTTTATAATGAGAAAGATTTATGTAAAAACTAAAACCAATAATACAGATTCAAAGTGAATATAGAAGGTGCGCAAGAAAATGAAATCAAAACAATATGCAATGCTAGCTTAACTGATCAGGTACGTTATAGTAGTATTTACCTATTCACTGTTCCAGAGGGCCAAAGTCTTGTCTTTGATGTTTGCATTCAGGCATGGTGCATTTTATTCTGGAGCCGTGATCTTCACATAGTTTCAAGAGACTGACTTTCGTGTTCTAAGCACGCCTTTTAACTCTTCAAGTTGCCTTGCTTTGAGTTTTTGATTAAATACCATTGTTGGCCATTTAGCTATTGTATTGCTTTAACCACTATCATCTATGCTGGCTGATTGTCCTGGCTTTTGAGGTTTTACAATGTTAATTTCCTGGCTAAGTTTCACCTATCTTGGGCAAACTCCGCATACAATAAGTTTCCCCTTGGCTCATATGATCAGTGGTTAATACAAACTACATTGACATTATGACCTTCCCCATGTTACGCAATCCCGCATTAAGATTGTACAACATACATCGTTGCTGGGTTCGTAACTCCCCATAACGCCCATCTCAGGGAGAGAATAGGACTGTGTGTGGCAGACGCTCGGCCAAGGCAGGGCTGCAGCAGCAGCACTCTGCATGCATGTATACCATGTATGGAGTCCTACTTGAAAATAAAGGTATCCAGTTTTGAAAATGTTGATATGAAATACAGTCTATACTAGCTATGGTTAAATAAAATATTCTTTTAGCCTGTGATACAGAACTTTATAAATACTATTCACTACTATTTTGTTTCTCTTATTTAAGTGATAGATTAACACTTCTAATGTGGAAACCTTTGTTTAATTTATTCTGCCTATATCTCATTGTTTCCTTTATTTGTACATTATAATTAAAAGCTTAATTGTAAGGCTTTGATTCTGCAGTGGGGATGCAGTCAAGAGTTATCATGGGGATGCTGTCTCCAAATCCAGCACAATCCTCAGCCTCTGCATCAAGCAGAAATGGCCTTCCCATTTTATACATCCTTGCCAGATGTAAGGATGCCAGACGGAATGGGGTATGTGTGGGACTCTGCATCTGGCAACAGAAAGAATCTAGCACCACCTTCCATTCTCCATCCTTGTGTACTGCCCTGAACATAGACCCATATGCAAGTGGCCAGGCTACAGTTCATGGCAAAGGAGTTTGAGGAGGGCTGATTTATAGTACAGGTTGTAGCTCCACTCATGATAGGTGTTAAAGAGTGGAAATCTTAACTTCTTGTATCACAGATATCTTGATTTCCTTACATTGGTTCCACTAATATTTTTTTTGTAATAGAATTTGGAGTCTAATAGACCATGCATTGATTGCACGGTGCAACATGGAGGAACCAATTCGCTGTGCAGCTGTTAGTACTGATGGAATTCATCTTGCTCTCGGAATGAAGGATGGATCTTTCACTGTACTTCGAGTTAGGTATGCTACACATTTATAAGCAAATTATACATTTTGGTTTAAGTGATCCAGGCATATTTGTATTTTCTTTTGCAAAGAAAACAAATACTAAAGAAACATTCAAACATCAGTTTTAAGCACAGAATCCATCAGAACACATCAAGGGTTCAATAATCCAGTAGGGGGGAAATCTATAACAACGTGTTGGGGCAAAAAAATGTTTTGCACAAGGAATGCTAAAATTCTGCATTCATACTCCCTTTTGAAATGATGATTTTGTTGCATCTCTTTCCCATAGCTAAATGCTTTAAAATATGTAATATTTTTTCTTTACCTTATATATGCTGAACTGTGACATTGTTAAAAGCAAACCACTTGAACTTCAAGTCAAACATTGTGCAAATATTTTCAAGGCTCTTAATGATGGTTATTATCTGCTTTAAAATATTAAAATCTAGCTAGTAGAGAGAAGAAAGGTGGGAAACAGAGAAGGGATGGCCAGAGAAAAATAGAAATAAAATTGAAGTAAAGTGCATCTGGGATGTTCATTTACATATCAGAGAAGGAAAATCTTTATTTAAATTTGTACATTATTGTAAAGACTGATTATAAATCTAAGCTGATATATTTGCAGGTTCAAACTCTTTTGAAGAGCTAGCAGTTTGTCATCTGCTTGAAAGAGGTGTTTTTCATGTCCTGTTAAGGACCCTAAACAGTAAACAGCAGTCCTTTAAGCCTGTATTTTCTGTGCTTAGGGCCTTTTGGTAAATAGCACAGTATTTTTCCTGGGAGTTGGGAAGACTTCTCTTTTCTTCTTTGTTCTCACTTTCTTTTTTGTTCTTTCATTCTTCTACTTCTTAACTGTTCATTTCCCACTTTTTTCTTTGTTTCCCCTCCCCCCTATTTTCTTTCTTTTTTCTTTCTGCTTACTCGGTTCATTCTTTGCTGCTCCCATTAGCAGTCTTTACCATGCAAGAGACTTGGGGCACATTCACACAACTTGCTGAGAGTGGGTACAGGAACATGCTTTGCACATGTTTGCTTGTGTCACAAACCCCTTTCATGCAATCCCTGCTGCAGCAGGGGCTGTGCTCTATGTGCCTTCTCTGTCAGTGTGTTTTGTGAATGTGTCCAGTTATTACTGAAACTCTGTTGCTCTGCTACCATCTCCCCCTCAATCTTTCAGATGTTCTTTCAGATGTTCAGTGCACATTGCATGGACACAGCCAAGGAATCACACAAACTCAAGGTGAGAGATCATGGCTGCAACTTTATTGAATTCTGATAGGTGGTCCCTATCTTGGACACACCAGTCATCACCTTCTGGCACCTCCTCCTGAGTGTGCCTTTTGCATATGCTTAAAGATAACAGTGTAACAGGTCTTCTGGGCATCCCTTGTGCCAAATATCAACAAGTGGAACCATGAATGCCATTTAATTCTTTGAATGGAAGCAGACACCCCCTGTGCTGCCTGGAACGCCGCTGAGTTCCTGGACCCTAAATGGGTCTCATGAGAATGGAGGTACTGGGGCAGGCAGCTGATCTAGCTGCAAAGTCGCTAGCCTTTCCCTGGTTCTGGCTAAATTAGTAAGTGACTCCTCACTTGCATTGCATCTATAGCCTTTCCATTTTACGCTTTTAATTCAGCCGTGGTTCCATGCCTGATATCTGCCACAGAAAATGGGGCAGTTGGGGGTCCCTAAACATTAAACCTTTGATGCCCCCCTTCCCCAAACTGGTATGCCCAAATTCTCCTGCAAAGTGAATTGAAGGTTGCAAAGCCATAAATCATTACCCTGGTCAGACAGGTGCACCCCGTTCCTTCTAAACATCAGTTCATTATGAAAAGCTATTCCCTTGTGATTTCCGACGCAACTGACCATGTTTTCTAGCATCCTTTTCGCTGCCTTGTTGATCTTGCTTCTTGCCTGCTTGATCTTTGACAGGTCACTTGTATGCTTCCATACAGTGCAATTAAGCATGTCTGACAACATTATCAAAACTTTGGGAACTGAGTCTGTATGTTCATCATATCTTGTTTTATTAGCTCTAAAAGTTCTATGCCTTTAAGCATTCCTAGATTGTTCTCTTCCAGGTAAATCACCAGAAAGTCAGGAGGGCTGTGTTTAGCAGCCTTTTCAGCAATCATGGTCCAAAGGTCTGACCAGCGCAGTCCTCTTACTCCGAACCAATAAAGATTGGCTCGCATGTCATACCCCAAGTGGGTTCCAAAGCTGGATGTTGCTGCCCTCCTGCTGGCCCAACGAACTATGCTGTGATCACAAATCCAAATTGTAAATGGCCAGTGACTACCTGGTTAGGGAGAGAAACAATATCAATGAAGCCTAGTCCCTTATGCCTCCGATTCTGGGTGGATACTCCTGATGTATGTGTGGTATGTGCCTAATTTCCGTCTGCCTAGTTCTTTTATTCTGGCCTCTAACAGGCCCACAAGAGCTGCTGTGGAATCCACCCCAATACGGAAAGAGTGTAACCCAAATTTCTCTGGGGCCAATCCAATTTTCCTTAAACCTAGCCTGAACATATGGGCATAAATCAGAATTTTGTAAGCGGGAAAGTGTTGTTGTGTGCCTTCCCCACTTTACTGTACTTCCAGATATGCTCGCCTGACATCGATTGGACAGAGAGACCTGTCCGGGGCTAGGCCCACTACTGTTGGCTGACTGGATCCTAGCTGGTCTGTCTTGGATTGCCTAATAACTGTGCAGGGAGTTGGGTTGCACTTGCATATTCCTGAGCCTTAGCACTCTTCCGGATCATTCTTCGAGTCAAGTATAAGTTCACTAATGTGCATTGCTTCAAAAAAGGCAAGCGTGAAAACCACTCTGAAGAACACCACTTTGTAGGGTGGTGTGCATGTGGTTCATAAAACCCCTAGTAACTGAGCCAGGATGTTGATTGATATTGGCTGGTGCTTTTCTCCCTCAGAAGCATTGCATCTGGCCCAACCTTCTTCTGCTCTCCTGGTTACAAAAGCTAAGCACGAGTCTTTAAACCTGTTGGCCTTGCTGAACAATGAAATGGTGGCTAGCTGGATCCGTATTGTGCAAACTGCAAGCCCTTCCTGCCACAGGTGTACAGCAAATGACTTAAAGTAGTCTGTGGGAATGAGCCACTTTCCCCTGAAACCGTGTTAGGAAGTACAACCCCCCCCCCAAAAAAAAATATGTTGGCGTATGTTTTTAATGTACTTGTGGACAACAATGAGTGGATGACTCCTTCTAACAGTCAGGACCAAGCTCCTATAACTCCTCTGGCATCGGCTTTGTGTTCTGGCTCACCCGAGGTGCCAAACAACGAAATCTTTCTAGGTGGAAACGAGAGAGTCAGCCACCTTGTTGTGTACCCCCAGCATGTGTTCTACTGTAAAATATGTTAGCTTTAGACATTGCAGTACAAAGCACCTCGCCAGTCTCATGGCCCTCTGCAATTTTGATGACTGCTTATTTACCACATACGTTACTGCTTGGTTAACTGTCCAGAACTGCACATGTGTGTTCCGGAAGGTTTCGCCCCAGATCTCTACCCTACCACCACAGGAAAAAACTCTAAGAAGGTTATGTCATTTAGGATGTCCTCAGCAGCCTAAGAGGTGGGCCATCTCTGGGCACACTATTGTCCTTGAAAAAACACTCCAAAGCCTGATGCCCCAGCTGCATCATACACTACCTGTAAATCTGCCTCCACCATTCTAACCTCTCTCCAAAGCGAAATCCCATTGTTTTCCCTCAGGAAGCTGGCCTATACATTCAGATCTTTCTTCAACTCTTTTGTAAGCCCAATGTGGTGATGGGAGGCCAGCACCCTGTGGTTGCACTGGCCTAGGGCTGTACCGAAGAGTACTTCCGAGTACTTGGGCTTAATATTGAAGTTGCGAGTAATTGACCCAAGTACTCGGCAGCCCTTCAGCGCTGTTTCTGAAGTCTCAGAATTCGGACTTGAGTCCCAGTCCTTGGACATCTTCGGAACTATTTGGTGCCAGATCAGCGTCTCAGCACGTGTTGCCTTGTGCAGCAGCTGCAGCTGTTTAATTGCCTCACCAGTCAGGGTGCACACATCCACCCCTTCTTCCCTCCCCCTTAATTGCCTAGCCAATCAGGGTGCACAATAACACATGCAGAAATAAAAAAACCAACGATAGTAGTGTACCCACAGCATGGCCCACCATTAACAGTGAGTGCACCCACTTTAAATATTATTCCAACCAAGCAGTGCACAAAAAGGCAGGCTAGCAAGGGACATTCGTTCAAGAAGAATACAACAACCCCACAAAACAGTCTGCAACTGCATGGAGAAATAAATCCCACCAAAAGCCAGCAAACCGAAACCAGACATTCGCCCCACCCCCAGGGGCACCCTCCTGGCATGGCATTGGTACTGTGTGGCAATGGTAACTTGAACAGACCATTCAAGCAAAGGGAAGTGGAGAGATGCCTCATGGTGCCAAGTGCCAACCAAGCAGCAGGCAGCAATATGGCACCTATTGTTTTTTTTAAAACAACAACTGCATGGCATGGTAAAGGGTATGTAACCCTCATTACCCAGCATTGGTCCTATGGACAGGCCAGACCAGACAAGACCAGGCACACCTCTCTCTCTATACATATACATATACATATACATATACATATACATATACATATACATATACATACACACACACCAGCTGATTACTTGCAGATCCAGCAGCACCATAGCACATAGCCAAATTCACCAAAGAGAATGGATAAAATGGCTGTAAAGAATTTTATTTTGCCCTGCCAGCCAATCAAAAGCTTGCCATCTGACTTGACCAGCCAATCAAAACATGTCCTGTGGCTTGTCCATCACTCATCTGTTCCCTCCTATACCCCCTTCCTACCAAATATGGCACTGTTTCATTTCCAGTCCAGAAGAAGTTCCACTGTCCACCAACCTCCCATGCGAGCAGCGGTGTCCAAAGTTTTCTAAAGAATGGCCTTGGTCCTCGGGACTTTGAACTTTCCTCGGGACTTTGGATCTTCAGCGATTTCCAAAGTTTTCCGAAGACCAAGTTAAAGCCCTATGCTGGCCAGGCATGCACAGAAAGCTCTGTCCAGGGCTATTACCTGACAGGTGAAGTTAAGTTGTCCCAAGAGCCTCTTTAAGTCTCTCAAGGTAACCTTCTTGGCAGTGGCACATTCTTGAATGAGTTGCCTCAGTGTCTGCAAGTCACTGGGAAGGGAAGGGTGGAATAAAAATATAAATAAATTAATTAAATAAATCTGGTTGTGGGGCTTTTGTTTTGTTCTTCTTCTAGTGGAACTCTCAAATCCTCTGCAGTTTCCTTTAACTCCCTAATCAAATTAGTGCACTAATCAAATTAGTGATGCTCTCTTTCCCATGAACAGGAAATCACTCAAGTAATGCTTGACAGCGCCTAAGCCCGCCTTCCTTTTGACCGCCCAGTTTAACATTGTGCTAAATTTTTCAAAAACTGCACAAGAAATGGCACATCCCATTGGTAAGACCTTGCCATAGTAAAATTTTCCCTGAAATGTAAATCCTACCAGATCAAAATTGGCTGATGACACCAGAAGGAGGCGGAATGCAGATTTTGTTGTATTTGCCCATCAATGCCCCCCTACTGCGTGACCTTACCATTTGTACTGTGGCATCAAAGAACACATACTACACAGATCAGAGCTCGGGGGATTGCACTGTTGACTGAACAGCCTTTAGGATAAGACAGGTGATGAATGAACCTATATTTCTCCTTCTGCCCCCTGTCAGTGCTCCGCACGGGTAGCTCTGCGTATGGCCGACAGGAGGCAGAAGAAGAATTTTCGTCCTGCGCATGCGTGGAGCTGCCCTGAACCAGTCTTATCTTCTGCCTTCGGCCGATAGGACGCGTTCTCGGCTCCGCCGTGAAACTAAAAGAAAAAATACAAGAAACTTAGAAGAAACTTAGAAGAAGCTCAAGAAAAGGAAGAAAAAAGAACGAGGAGTGCGCGCCCGAAGCAGACCAGGGCGCCGCACAAGCGGGCGCGGGGCTTACCGGAGACGCTTCCCCTCCCCCCCCCCCCGCTTCTCCCACGTGTTGCCGCGCAATCGCCCGGGAACCAGGGAGCAACAAGGAGCAAATCCCTAAGTTGCCACGCAATGTGCCTGGGAACTAGGGAAAGTTGATCCGGATCTCGATTGCTCCACGGGGAACCTCAGGGACCTGAGACCCCCTCCACCTTCCCGCTTAAGCCACGGGCGCCGCGCAACGTGCCTGGCAGCCGCAGTGGCAGAGAGAGGGACAGAAAAAACCGTGAGTAAGAGCCCCGAAGGGCTAAGGATATTCCCCTCCGCCCCACTCGCCTAATCAGCAGAGAGGCGCCTCGCAACCCTGAGGCCAGGCGTTCCTCTCTCCGGCTCTCCTGCCCACCGCCCGTACTACAGCCTACAGGGACAGGGACAAGCGGGGGCTCCCGCAACTCCACCCCCCTCCCTCCCAGCCTAGCACAATGCAGGCACTTGATGAGGGACCATCCGGGCAGGCAGACACAGCCCAGCCAGCCCCAGGGCAGGGGCAATCCCCCACAGATATGGCGTCCCTGGCCTCAGCAGTGGCACGCATGCAGCAATCCCTGGATCGCCTATGGGAGCTGCAAGGCAAGGGAGACGGCAGGCCTGCCCCTCCCCCCCCCACACAGCCTAGGGCGGGAAAAGCCTCAAACAAGGCAAAAAGAAACAAGCGGCCACCAGGGGGCTCCATGGCTAGGCTGCTCAGCTCTCCACACTCCTCGGCTGAGGAGAGTGGGGGGGAATCACAAGCAAAAAGAGCGAGGGAGATCTCGCACACAGGCCTAGACTCAGAGTCTGATTGCGACTCAGGGCAGGAGTGGGAGGACTTTGAGGACCCACCTCAAGAGGTGCAGGACCCTAGAGACAGGGAAAGGAAGTTCCCTCTGGCATGTAAACCCGAACTAATCGCTCAGGTCACCAAGACCCTCAAAGTAATAGAAAAACCCCTTAAAGAGGCTTCCTCGGACTCTCAGGATGACGAGGAGCGGGAGTACCTACCTTCCTGCCACGGCAAGGAATTGGGGGTGCCCCTAGATAAAGCTTTCGAAAAGCTGATCTTGGGTGAATGGAAACAACCTGAAAGAAACCAAAGAATGAATAAGACCCAGTCTTCCCTTTATTCACTATCTCGCAAGAAAGACCCTTTGCTAAAAAACCCCAAGATAGACGCAGCAGCGGTCTCCCTGGCAAAGCAAACAGTTTTCCCCACAGAAGGGGATTGCTTCCCAAAGGATGCCACTGACAGGGGGATAGAGTCATCCCTCAGGAGGGGCCTAGAGTATTCAGCCATCTCTATCAGAGTGGGTGTGGTATCCTCTTACGTGGCTAGAGCCTTACTAGCTTGGACCCAAGAGGCCCAGAATGCTAACATCTCAGATAACAGGGCACAAATCCTTTCAGCCAGAATTAACTTGGCAACTGCATTCCTGGCAGACTCCACCACTGATGCCATGCTATGGTCTGCCAGATCAGTAGCATCCTCAGTGGCGGCCCGACGTAAGCTCTGGCTCAGGTCGTGGCAGGGGGATGCAGCAGCAAAAAACCTACTCGCAGCAGCCCCCTACAAAGGTTTTAAACTTTTTGGTATCTGCCTCGACACCGTCTTGGCAGATGCCAATGACAAAACAAAACAAAAAAACCTACAACACATGGGTAGTAAAAAGAATCTTTTTCGCACCCCTACGTACAAACCTAGAGGAAGCACTGGTACCAGCTATACCATATTCAGAAGACAAGGGCAGCACAGGTTTGACCAAACTAACCGATTTAACCCCAGAAAAGGGGGCAAGCCTCAGGGATTCAGACAACAAAGACAGAAGACCTTTCCTCAATCCCAAAGAAAAACAGAAGCATGACTATCTGCAACCTACAGAAGTGGGAGGCAGGCTGCAACTTTTCTTAACAACCTGGGAGCAGTCAGTCTCCGACGCCTGGGTGTTAGATTGCATAAACAACGGGTATCGCATAGAACTAAAAAGTTCCCCTGCCCAAGGCTTCATTGTGTCCCCAACATCAACGAACCATCTCAAACACTCTGCCATGCTGGGAGAGATCCAAAGGCTTCTCACAATCAGAGCCATAGAACCAGTACCCATGGGTCAAAGGAAACTGGGACTATACTCCATCCTATTCCTTGTCCCCAAGAAGTCAGGCGGCTGGCGGGCGGTATTAGACCTCAAGAGGCTAAACAAGTCGGTACGATATCACCGCTTCAAGATGGAGACAGTTACATCCATCTGCCAGGCCATCAGAAACCAGGATTGGCTGGCTTCGTTAGACCTCAGGGATGCATATCTACACATTCCGATTTACCCCTCTCACCGGACGTACCTCCGATTCTGTTATCAGGGACAACACTACCAATTTCAGGCTCTCCCGTTCGGGCTATCATCCGCCCCGAGGACATTCACAAAGATCCTGGTTCCGTTAGTAGCCAATCTCCGCAAGCAAGGGATTCACCTGTATCCGTATTTAGACGATCTCCTCATACGGGCGAACTCCCAACAGAAACTTCAACAGGATCTGCACAACACCATAGTATATCTCGAGAGCCATGGGTTCCTCGTGAACAAGGAAAAGAGCCACCTAGTCCCGACCAACAAGCTGGAACATCTAGGGGTAATCATAGATACTTCCTCAGGCAACGTATACATCCCGCCAGCCAGACAACAACGCATCAGACTCATGATCCACGGTCTAAAATACAAACAGCGAGCACGGCTAAAGTACCTAGCACAACTGTTGGGTCTGATGGTATCCTGCACAAAACAGGTACAGTGGGCACGCTTTCACCTTCGCCCCTTGCAACAGCTGCTCAGGCCTATGCAATTAGAGCTCACCAGAGGTCTCAATCCATGGGTCAACATCCCACGAACATTCAAAAACTCAATGTCCTGGTGGTCAGACCCAAAAACATTCAAAAAAGGAATGCCCTTGACCGAACCAAATCGGGTGACCATCACCACGGATGCCAGCCTAACCGGATGGGGAGCCCAGATGGGGTCCACATCAGTTCAGGGATTATGGTCCCAGACAGACACCTCCCAGAACATCAATGTATTGGAGCTCAGGGCAATTCGACTGGCGCTCCAACAACTGAGCCACCTCATGGGGCCGGCACACGTCCTTGTTTACACGGACAACATTTCGGCAAAGGCATACGTCAATCATCAAGGGGGATCCAAAGCCATGGCACTTCAGCGCGAAGCGGTGAAGCTGTTCAACTGGGCACAGACCAACCTTCGGTCATTGAAGGCCCTACACATCAAGGGCACCGACAACGTCCAAGCGGACTGGCTGAGTCGGCAGATCCTCCAACCACACGAGTGGCAACTTCACCCAGACGTATTTCTGTTCTTGACACAGAACTTCGGACAACCAGTGATGGACTTGTTCGCCAACAGAAACAATGCCCAACTGCCAGAGTACATGACGATGACAGCAGACGGAAGAGCGCAGGCAGTGGATGCCCTGAATCAGTCGTGGCCAGCAGGCCTCCTCTACGCCTTTCCCCCCTTTCCACTTATAGCAAGGGCAATATCCAAATTGATCAGGGAAAAGGCCCGGGCCATCTTTGTGACACCTTGGTGGCCAAGGAGACCCTGGTTCTCAGACCTCGTGCATCTGAGCCAGGTCACCCCGATACAGCTCCCACTGAGACAGGACCTACTATTACAGGGCCCCCTCCGGTGCGACAACCTGCACACCCTAAAGCTGACAGCGTGGCTCTTGAGCGCGCAGCCCTAAGGGCCCACGGTTACTCAGAAGCAGTCCTAACCACATTACAACAGGCTAGACGCCCAGCCACCAGACGGGCTTATAAAGCTACCTGGAGGACCTTTGCCACTTGGGCGGGGGAAAGACACCTAGATCCCGCTAAGGCGGGAGTGAATGTCATTCTCCAATTTCTCCAGGAGGGCTTGGAAAAAGGGCTAAGACCTAGCACGCTTGCCCGCCAATCGGCAGCGATTGCTTCAGTCTTACAAGCAACCTCTAACAAAAGAATCCTTCCACATAGACACATAACACAGTTTTTACGAGCGGCTCGTAATATCAGCCCTCCAGTAATTCACCGATGCCCCTCATGGAGCCTCAGCCTGGTACTAGATGCTCTCACCAGAGCACCGTTTGAACCACTCCGCCACGTGTCATTATATATGCTCACCCTTAAGGTGGTTTTTTTGGTGGCCGTGACATCGGCCCGTAGGGTTTCCGAACTGGGAGCATTGTCTATTGATGACAACTATTGTTCTTTTGGGGACCAGACGGTGACCCTGAGGACTGATGAGGCGTTCATCCCAAAAGTAAATTCAACCTTCCATAGGTCACAAGAAATTATCCTACCCTCCTTCTGCCCCAACCCAGTTCACGCCAAAGAAAAAATATGGCACACCCTAGATGTTAGGAGAGCCTTAAAAATCTACATTAGGAGGACCCAGTCCTTAAGGTCAACTTCGGCCCTCTTTGTTAACATCAGGCCTAGCTATGGCGGTAGGAAGGCTTCAAAAGCCTTAATAGCTAAATGGCTTAAACAGGCCATCACTGAAGCCTATAAGGCAAAGAACAAGATTCCACCCTTGCAGATTTGGGCGCACTCCGTCAGGGGTGCCGCTACATCATATGCCTTTAAAGCAAGGGCGTCCTATGACGAAATATGCAGGGCGGCAACCTGGTCCTCCCTGCATACATTCGTTAAACATTATAAGTTGGATTTCTACAAGTCCGCGGATGCGGCATTTGGCAGGAGGGTCTTACAGACGGTTCTGGACGTTCCCAGAGCTGTTTGTTCCCACCCATAATTGGTGCTCGGGTACATCCCGTGCGGAGCACTGACAGGGGGCAGAAGGAGAAACAAAAATTGGTCACCTACCTCGGTGAATTTGTTTCTCTTCGTTCCACCTGTCAGTGCTCCGGCCCTCCCTGCCAAACAGCATTAGTTTAAGGGAGTCACCCTCTAGCAGTTACCAGTTATCTTCTCTTCATTACCTAGTTACAAGTTAACAGTTCAATGAGCCCATTATGTCCAAGGGACGGATCATGCTCTAATGATTGTACATAAGCCTTACAGGGTACACAAATCGACTCTTGGCTTGGCTATCGACTGGATCAGGGCAGCTCCACGCATGCGCAGGACGAAAATTCTTCTTCTGCCTCCTGTCGGCCATACGCAGAGCTACCCGTGCGGAGCACTGACAGGTGGAACGAAGAGAAACAAATTCACCGAGGTAGGTGACCAATTTTTGTTTACCTGGTGTTTTTTGAGGGACTGTGTGTATTGGGGAGCATCCCATGACTGGGAATAGGGGGTGAATCAAAGGGGATCTAGGGATGCTTCCACTCTTCCTCCATTTAACTCTTCCAGTATTTTCCTCATAACTACATGCTCCAGTCCCTTTACTTCTAGATCTTTGGTTTACCCTGTGGGCCCTCACAAGGCATCCTAGGATACCCTGTAACAAGCAGGCCACATCCTCCTTGATTGGGTAATGTTCAAGGAGTTCAGCTGGTGGTGCTAGTTTAATTGGCATGCTGGCCAGCCATGGAGCTGACTGAGTGACCTTTGTGCCACCTCTGGCATTTCTGCCTCTGCCCCCTTGCATGTTTCCGCTAAATTTGTCAGACCTGGGCCCACCAAAACCATTTTTCTTTTTGAAGCACATTGCTGCCCCATGTTTTCCTCTTCAGAAAGTACAGTAGTAACGGAATCTGCATGAGGCACGGGAACACACTCCTTGATTAACTGGCCAGCAAATGGGGGGCAGCTGGTGACTACCTGTGTGGGACAGAAACCAGCATGCAAACACCTGTCCAGAGACTTCCCCTGCAGTCTGGGTGTTGCAAACTGGGAATGTACTGTTGTATCAAGCAGGTCCCAGCGGGTGTGTGGTTCTGAGGCTGCTGTTCTATGGAACAGTTAATCATATGTCAGCAGTGCAGAGCCACCACAATCTGTGTATATCCAATGGATGTTTATAGAATACTGTACAAGTTGCCATGTATGGGAGGGGTACTGGCTTACCCTCCCCCCCCCCAAATGTTTATGTTGAATGCTATGTTCCAATTTCCCCATGTTTGGGGCTACTGGGGCTTCTTCTGCCACTCTTTGCCCGCCTTGTCAGCCTCCCTGTCCTCATCCCTGGGTTCCTCGTCCTGAAGCAGCAAGAACATGTCCACAAATTCTCCATTCTATATGCGCTTCCTGTAGTGATGGACAAGTGGTGACCTGGGAGGCATTGGGCCCTATGTATTCCATGACTGGGAGGGAGCCATAGGGGCCTCCCGTTGCATTGTCACATTACAATATGGCTGTTGTATCCCACAGTGGCCTTGTGGTACTGTCTTCAAGATGAAGGAAGGGGACTTTCTCCCAGTACCTTATAACCCATGCTTCTCCTTTTGGGCCTGGAGGTGCTACTGCATTATGCACTGCCTCACCTCCAAACTCCTTGCCTTGATCTTCGGGGCTTCTCCCCCAGTGTTTTGTCTAGTGTCTCCATCACGGTCACCGACTAGCTCTCAGTTCTGCTGTCACTTGACCCAGCATGGCCTGATGAGGTACCGGGTGCCAATGACATCACTGTCTCTCCTACTGGAGCCTGCAAGGGAGGATGATGGGGGCAGAGGCACTGTTGGGAGCCTCTCTGTTTGCAGCCTCTGCCCTCTCCTGCACCCTTGCTCTCTTGGGAGCAGGGGCTACTTGGGGTGGGGGGAGTGGGAGGAGAAATCAAGCTTATGGTCCCAGATGCCATGGGTGAAAAGCCCCAGGAATTCCTGGAGGAGTGCCCTTCCCCCATCCTGGTTAGCCAACTGCGCAGATTGCGCATTCTTGGCCTGTCCCCCTTCCTGGTTGGCCGGTTGCACATCCTTGGCCCGTCCCCTTTCCTAGTTGGCTGACTGCACCCCAGCACCTGGTTGGGGTCTCCTGCTGGCAGCCCTGTTGTTTGCAGAACACCACCTTGATGGCATTTTACCTTCTCAGTACTAATGGAGAAAACACACATCAGCATAAACAGTACAAAGATTTTTCTTTGCTATGTGCTTGGTAGCAAAATGTAAATTGAATCAAATTGTCCTTAACTGAACTTGCAATAGCAAATGTGGATAGGTACTTGTACTTAATTTTAACAAACTGCAAATGTGAGTTGCATCAAATAGATTGTAACATTACTCATCTAAGTTACACTTGTAACTTAATTGTAACTCACAAATGTAACTTCATTCTAAGTTTTTTGTACAGTTCATTGTACTTAAAACATTTTTTGTTGTGCAGATCATTGTGCTTTCAACTTCATAAAACATTGTAAAATAAAACTATATAAAACATTGCAAAACACATTTTGATTTGCCTGTATGGAACTGTGCCTCCAAATTGAATTATAATTGGTTACATAATTTTCTTTTTTCATAGACCTAGGTCATAGATCTTAGAGTGTTTTGTTTTTGTAGCCTTTGATCCTCCTCTAAATGGCTGCCAATGCAATCCTCAAAATGACTGGCCATGCCTTCCTTAATGGCCAGCTTTACATGGCTTTTCTTTAAGCGGGCCCCACCACGCACCCTGCCCCCTTAAAAGGCCATAAAGCCAAGGAGGGGTATTGTCCGAAGTGGGTTGCCATGTCATGCACCCCTTTTAAGAGGCCTGATAGGCATCTAAGGCACTGGGAAATCCGCGTACCAGTTGCTGGATTGTGGGGAGAGAGCCCGCCACTGAAAGAACCCGTTGTTCAGGCTTCTAAGATGCCGGGGAACTGCCACGTTGAGACCGAGGAAACTCTGAGCCGCACCCAGGTTGCGGGAAGAGCCCCTGCTGCTAGTGGAGGGTGCAGCGGTGGGGTTGGTTCATGGAACAACCCATATGGCTAGGCAAAAAGCAGATGGGGAGGAGGAACCCCAGGCTGGAGCCTGTCCCCAGAAGCTGTCCCAGCCCGTGGGTGCAGCGCTGGGGCTGAGCTGCAGAACAACCTGTACAGCCGGACATGAAGCAGGTGGTCAGTGAGTGACGAGGGGCAAGCAGGCACCTGACAGTGAGGTGTCCTTGCTCTGCCCCAGCTGTAGGATTCCAAGCCATTCCCCACAAAGACACCACCTGCTGATGGGTGGGAGCATTCCTTCTCAACGTGAGGAGGCAGGGCACACTTGCAGGGTGTGAAAGTCTTGAGGTCTCTGGCTGATAGCATTCAGTAAGGATGAGTCTAAGTTAGCAGAATGTATAGACCTAATAATTCACCCTTGATGCAGCTCTTCAGGAAGGTGACGTGCGGATGGGTCTCAGCTGTATCTGTAGCGGTCATCTAGCCCTGCTATGTGTTTGTCAAAATTCCTGGATCCTGTCAACATTGTGGAGCTGAACTACTGCACTGTGAAATTGCACTCTGAAGTTTGATATTGTACAGTTGGCCTAAGAATTAATTCTTCATCTCTTAAGGGGAGTTATTTCAGACTGAAGAAATGCTTTTGCATCATAGAATTAGAAAATATTTGACTTATAAAATATTTCAGCATTCATCATATTTGACTAGATATTCCACCTCAATATTTGCAAACCAAAATATGCATGGAATCGAGTTCCATTCCTTTGAATGCACTCATAATTATGTAAGCTGGCTAATCTGTATTTTACTGTAATTCCTGTATGGAAAATTTAAATGCATACTTCAGCAGAATCCCTAGACTTTTAACATATGGACAGTTTTTACACAGACGGTGGTGGGTGGTGGGATGGGTGTTTAGCCACAGTGGGTGGAGGTGACTGTGTGTCCGTTAGTATGGACACCCACACATCTCCTCTCACGGAGCCTCCTCCAGTTTTCTGGAGGGCTCCGTGGGTGGAGATTTATTTTATATATTTATTTATTTAATTTATTTATTTTATTTTATTTCTGAATTTCTACCCCGCCCCTCCTGCGAACAGCTCGGGGCGGCTTACACAATAAAAACATATAAAATACATATTAAAATGTAAAACATGAACATATACTATAAAATATAAACAGGGCCAGGGAACATTAAAACAAAAGGGGTAGGGGAGAAAACCCATTTAACACCCCCCCCCTCCCTCCCCAAAGGCCTGGGCAAACAGCCAGGTTTTACAACTACGCCGAAATGTCAACAGGCTTGGGGCCAGGCTGTATATATGATGGGTGGAGGTGGGTGTTGTGCAGGCGCCCCCTCCTCCCCCCCGCACGGGCGAACACCAAGCGGACACCCATCCCACCACCCACCACCGGCAGGACCGGACCAAAGACTTTTGTTGCCCTAGGCAAACCCCTGCGCGTGTGCCTCTTGTGTAACCTGTGCACATATTGTGCATCTCACATGCAACCCATGCACATGTTACGCACAACCCACATGCACAGCCTGCTTCTCAGGCACTGAGGGGCTGGTAGCCCCACTCCCTCCTGCCTCCTGGTTCCCGACCCAGCCTCAGAATTTACCAGTGGTGACAGCTGGATCGAGGACAGGAGAGGCACCCCCTTCAACTTGCAGGAGAAGTGGCAGCAACAGCTGGATCAGGAGCAGGAGAGATGGCAGTGAAAGCTAGATCAGCACCTCTTCCACCTCCAATCCAGTGCAGTTTATTGCTAAGGCCACCTAGGACAGCAAGTTGAAGGGGGCACCTCTCCTGTGCCATCAAACGCAGAGCTTATCACTGGTGGTGACAGCGGTGAGTCTAAGTTAGCAGGAGTCTAAGTTAGCTTGATCAGGAGCAAAAGAACCACCCCCTTCATGTTGGTGCCCTAGGTGGACTGCCTGAGTAGCCAATGGTAGCACCGGCCCTGACCACCGGCCATATACAGCCCCCCCCATCGCACACCCACCCAAACTCCGGGGCATGGGGGCATCCATGTAAAATGGCCATAGTGATAATTTAAGCTATGGGCCTGCTTCTGCTCCAAATAAATCTTTTACTACTCTAATCTCTGTGAAAGCATCACTGAGCCAGTTCTGCAAACTTTTTTTCTCATGCTGGTAATCGCATTGAGCTAAACAATCTATACATAAAAAGGTGCATACAGTACATTCAAAGACATTTTAAGTTGATAGAAAAAAAAATATTTTGTTTTACTCTGCAAATATTACAATTTAAAAATTTCTGGTTTCAGGTAGAGTATAAATATTTTAATTGTCTACACATGTCATAATGAGTATTTTAAATACATAATGCCTCATATTGAAATAGCATCTTTCATACAAACTGTATCAAATATCCTTTAGAATATAATCTCAAAATGTGTTTTGTTTTTGTTTCTTTTAAAAGCATGGTGGGGGAGTTAGGGAGATAAATGAAAATACAGATATGGAAAATCAAATGTGTTAAGCTTTGAATCTGACAACATGATTACATTCCCTTTTATGCATGTGATATGTTTTGTTTCCTCACTACAGAGATATGACGGAGGAGGTTGTTCACATTAAGGACCGGAAAGAAGCTATTCATGAATTAAAATATTCTCCAGATGGTACTTGCCTTGCAGTTGGTTCTAATGACAGCTCTGTTGACATTTATGGTGTTGTTCAGCGGTACAAAAAAGTTGGGGAATGTATTGGATCCACAAGTTTCATCACTCATATGGACTGGTCTTTGGACAGTAAATATTTACAGACCAATGATGGCAGTGGGAAAAGGCTTTTTTATAGGATGCCAAGTAAGACATTATATTACCTTTTTCATTTTTAGGGGTACTAGACAGTGAGCTTTATGCTAAGGTTACCTGTCACTTTTACATTATAAGAATTCTTTCTTGAGTAATTATCAATGCGGATACTGGCCACTCTTCTCTCTGTGCCATCTTCCCCAGTCCTGGCACATGACCTCAGTGTCTCAGTATTCTTCTCTGTGGATATACATGCTATGTTACCAGCACTCACGGTTTTAATCGCAAGGGTTACCTGCTGTTTTTGCTTAAAGTCCCAGCTTTCCCACTTGTACTTATTTGGGATTGTAGACTGTTAACAAATTATTAACACAATTGATATTAACAAGAAGAGAAAATCTATACCAGTGAGGAAAGAGAAGGAACAGGCTAAAAAATATTTAAATAAATGTATAAGTCACCAAGGCCTGTTAAAATTCATCCTGGAACTAGCTGAAGTAATTTTGGAGCCACTAGCAGTTATCTCTGAAAGCTCATGGAAAAGTGATCAGGAAATCATTTGACTGGAGAAGGAAGAAAAGGTGGGGAATATGATAAATTTTCAAATGTATGAGACTGCTATAAAAAGAATAATAGCTAATTATTCTATGCAGCAACTGAGGGTAGAACATGAGCTTAAATTGCAAATGAAAAATGTAGGTTAAATGTGTGAGAGAATTCTCTAAGTATTAGAATAGTTAAACAGTATATCAAATTACCAAAAGAGGTTGTGGAAGTTTTTAAAATTAGCTAAATATATCTGGTTTGGGATAATTAATCCTGCTCCATTGCAGGGAGAATGATCTTTTAAAGTGTCCTCTCCTCTACAATTCTATGATCCCTGTTCAAGGGCCACTGTACACATATATTGCCAAGACTGGAACCTCTGATATTGAGCTTCCGGAACTGCCTAACACTAGACCTGAAACAACGAATTATGGCGAATGCTGTTTCCATTGGAAACAGGTCATTCACCTTCATTCATATGACATGGAAACTTACCGGCTTTTCCACTGTTTTCGCCATTTGTTTTTGTTTTTTGTGAGTTGAACAGAGTTGTTATGAGACCAATCCCAAGCCCTGTGTGCACCCTGTGTACACCCCTGGGGGCTGTGGAGACATAAAAGTGCTTGAAATTGCTGTAAAAGTGATGGAAAAATGCCAGAAAGTAACAATTTTTTTTGGAAAGTGCCAAAATTGATGGATGTAATCTCGGATGGGACCATGGACCTCACATGCATTTCGGAGACCTGGCTGGACGAGATGGCCGGACCAACTTTAGCCGATCTTGTTCTGGCCGGGTATGCCGTGCAGCACCAGACCCGCACAGGTGGCCGGGGAGGTGGTGTAGCGATTATTTTTAGAGAGGACTGGCCTGTTAGGAGATATCCAGTTCAGGAGATTTCAGGTATTGAGGCCCTCCATGTGATGTTTGATTTGGCTGGGGGTCAAACCGGGCTGGTAAACCGGGCCCCTTCCTGTCCGGTGGCATCCCTTACCACTCTATCAGAGCTGGCCTTGGAGGTGGTGCTGGGCTCCTCCAGGACTTTGGTCCTGGGGGACTTCAACGTTCACACCGATGCCAGCCTTGTCGGGGCGGAGCGAGAATTCATGACCACCATGGCAACCATGGATTTGTCCCAGGAGGTCATCTGCCTGACCCACGTGGGGGGGCATACCCTCAACCTGAGCTTCGGTTCCAGCCTTGAGACGGGGGGTCCAGTTGTGGGGGAGGTTAGAGTTGTGCCCTTGTCATGGATGGACCATTATCTCCTTCAGGCCAGCCTCTCAGCGCACCCCCTCCAGAAGAGAAAGGGACCAGTTATGATGGTCCACCCTCGGAGGCTGATGGAACCTCAGAGGTTCCAGGAGGTCCTGAGGGAGTTAACCTTGGACCCGGATGGTCACTCTGTTGATGAGCTGGTCCAGCGCTGGAACAGCTTGCTGGAGGAGGCCATTGACAGGGTGGCTCCGAGACGCCCTCTGTCTCGGTTTCATCACTGCAGGGCCCCTTGGTTTACTGAGGGGCTGCAGGGGATGAAGCGAGGAGGGTGGAGCGACGCTGGCATCAGACTCAATCTGACTCCGACCGACTTCTCAATCGGGCCCATTTGCAGTCCTATGTTGAGACTGTGAGAACAGCGAGAAAGGAGTTTCTTGCTGTCCTCATAGCATCTGTGAAGTCACGCCCAGTGGAACTGTTTCGGGTGGTGTGGGGGCTGGTTAGTCCGACCTCCCTCCGCCTGGATGGGGACGTGTCCCAGGCCCACTGTGAGGAGTTTGTCACCTACTTCGCAGACAAGATCGCTCGGATTCAGAGCGACTTTGACGCTGGATTAGAGGCGGTAGGTTGAGAACGTGAGGTGATGGAGGCTCCGTCTTGTCCATCTTTGTGGGGGAAGCTTCAGGAAGTGATGCCGGCTGATGCGGTGGATGTCTTGGGGTCTGTGAGAGCCACTTGTTGTGAACTTGATCCGTGCCTGTCTTGGTTGGTGAAAGCCTCCAGGGAGACATTGGGGAGGGTGCTGGCAAGGGTGGTTAACGCATCCTTGCAGCAGGGGAGGTTGTCGCCCGGCCTCAAGGAGGCCGTGGTGTGCCTCCTGCTAAAGAAACCATCGTTGGACATGGATGCACTCGCCAGTTACCGACCTGTCTCTAACCTTCCCTTTTTGGGAAGGTTATTGAACGGGCAGTGGTGATCCAGCTCCAGGTGCATCTAGACAACATTGGTTTCCTGGACCCTTTTCAATCTGGGTTCCGCCCCGACTATGGCACTGAGACGGCATTGGTGGCCTTGGTCGACGATCTCCACTGAGAGATGGACGCAGGATGTTCAACATTTCTCATCCTGCTAGATCTCTCGGCCGCCTTTGATACCGTGGACCATGGGCTGCTGTTGAGGCGGCTGCGTGACCTGGGGGGGTTGGAGGGGACCGTTCTTGAATGGTTCTGTT
>QEPC01002983.1:695894-737986 GCA_003113815.1 Sphenodon punctatus | reverse complement strand
TTTCAGCTCCAGTCCATCGGCTTGGATACTCCTGGGGAAGCGAGGGCGCGCTCTCCCTACGCATGCCCAGTCGAAAGTCAGTGCTGCCTCCTACTGGACGGAAGGGAGAATGCTCCCTGGGTCCGAATAAACTCTCTGGAGGGCCACAGAAGGGCAATTCACCGGTAAGAATCCCAATTGCCCTTTCTCAGTGCCCAAGTACCTTTAAATCTGGACCAAATGTGGCTATGTGTCATCTTTTATTCAAGTTACATGAAACCACTCAGTGCTGTCTAACCAGCTCCACCAAAATTGTTCCAAATGTTTTTCTTGATGCTAAAAGCAAAACTGATACTTCTAACAGGCACCATCATCACTTTTGACAGCACCAGCCTTTGGCATCAAATTTGACAACAACATACTTCATCAGGTCTGAGGTCCTTTCTCTAGCAAAAACTGAGGAACAATGAAACTATTTGTTTACAGGTGATACACACCAGCAGAGTTAGAAGAGAATCCTTGAAGCCAGGATCCATGCTAGTGGCTTCAAGGTATTCCTCTTAACTTTCATTCACATGACTGACAGGGTTACTAGAAGACATACAGACTATGCAGAGGTACACCTGGAGAATTGATGCTGCATCCAACTAAATCCTAATTGTTTGAAACTATACAAAAACTACAATGAATCATATCTGTTATATGCTTCTCATCTCTCCATTCTTCTTAAAAAAAATAAAAATGAAAATTTACCTCCTCATTCTCTGGATCATATGAACCTGAACACACAGGAAAGATTACCACTTTCTCCATCTAAGACTTCATTCTTATCTGCAGTCTGGTATAATTTCTTTTTACCAAATCTTCCTACTCTCACTGAGGGTTCTTTGCTTTTCATTCTGGAATTTCGTGGTTAATCTACCTCCCAGATTGTTTACAACTGAAGACCAGTCATACTGTAGAATACCCCAGATGTTCCAGCTCAGCCACTGGGGCCACCATGTCTTAACTTTGTGTAAACCTATTTTTCAGGAAGGCCACCATACAAGATCCTATACAACTTATAACGTGCCCTTACATGCTGAAATATAAGAGGCCCTTGTAGGTCAGTCAGTGCTGAATACTCCATCTTCAATTCAACTCCTTGTACAGTTCTTTGTACATTGCTACTGTGTCTTCCACCTCTGCTATGCCCCCATGGCCCATCACTCTCACGGCATTGGTCCCTGGCACTAGTGTCAGTTTATTTGGCACCAATATACCTCATGCTGGAACTTCCAACTCCATCTCATCCCGGACCATCCCATCAAGTACCACCAACTGTTGCATCAATGTGTCTATTACACGTGGTTTTTGGGATGCTAAGTATGTTTTTGGGGAATACACCTTTTGGGGTGGTTAAATGTTTTTACTAATAAATCACTGGTGTGTTACAAGCACTCACATATATTTACACAGGGGAAAAGACATCTATTTTTTTTACAGAGTGCCAGACCGGCAACTGACTGTAGGATTTAACTCATAAGGGAATAGGAAAGGTGCACACATCCATAGGGTTTATGAGGTTTCACCAAGGTAGGGACCTTGATTTAAGTCTTAGACCTGGAATATGGTTTATTGACATTTACTCCTTCTTTTAATTAGTGTGACAATGTTTTTTTAGATTCTGTGGTTAATCCAAGGGATCGGAGATAGACAGTATATAATATTGGCAAAACCTCTTAGCTTTATTTAATACAAAAAGAAATCACAAAATATATTTTATTTACTTTAAGTGTTAGTACTATGTTATTTTAAAAAAATTTTTTAGTCTTTTATACATTACCTAGTTCTTTTATTAAAGTGGCCAACTATGATAGAGGTGATGGGGTGCCAGGACCTGTCCATTGATGTTACAGGCGTCCATTGATGTTCCTTGTTTTTCTGTTTACATATACATTTTAAAAATTAATTCCACATCAAGTAAATTTTCTACTCCTTTTATTAATACTTCTCTGGCTTTCCAGGGTTGGTTTTTTATTTAAAAAACTTTATACAAGGAAGCTACTGGTTTTTCTTTTTTTATTGGCAGCTGAGCTCTGACTGCGTTTAAAGTCATCATTACCTCAACAGGTTTTTTTTTAAATTTCTTTCTTTTAAACATTGTTTTTGTGGCAGTAGCTCCTTGCACAAAGTAAAACACACAACTTTAAACAATCAAAACTTTAAACATTCAAAACTTATTACTTCTAAAAATCTTAACCTATATCTTAAATCACCTAACCTCCTATTTTTTTATTTATTTCACACATACATTCAATCTAGGCAGGCTCCACCTCTGCCGTACACTCTTAAAATACCTCTAGTTTCTTAAATTCTTACACCTTTTAAGACAAAATCTCCATCCCTGAAAAGAAATGAAAGGGTTTCAGCTGCTTTCTCTAAAGCAGGTCCCAACTATGAAAGTAAAAAGGGTTTTAGCTGCTTTCTCTAAAGCAGGTCCCTACTATTGAAATAAAAAGGGTTTCAGCTGCTTTTCTGCACCATGAATGAAGCTGCCCCCTGAAGGGGTTCAACTGCTTTTCCACACTCGGGTGAAGTAGGTCCCTACTACCAGACAGGCTGCTACCCCTGTCTTTCCTTTATTTCAATTAGAACAGGCTTATTTCCTTATCCCACTCTCTTTTTATTTCTTTCAAACAGGACGGGCTTATTTCCTTACCCCCGTTCTGTTTCTTCTTTCAGTATTTCAGACAGGCACTTCCCCGTCTCTTTTTCCTTAATACACTTAACACTATTCTTATTCTTAACCTATATTCTCTTATAATAATTCTTATCAATAATCGCTTTGAACGCAAAATCCCTAAAACCTTTCTCCTCGGATTTTTCACTGACCTCTTCTGGTCTTTCATTAAAGTTTCTATTCCTGTCTCATCTCTTTTACTCTAAAAAGATCTCTAATTAACCACAGAATCCTGCTCACAGCGCCAAGTATATCACACGTGGTTTTTGGGATGGTAAGTATGTTTTTGGGGAATACACCTTTTGAGGTTGTTAAATGTTTCCACTAATAAATCACTGGTGTGTTACAAGCACTCACATACATTCACACAGGGGAAAAGACGTCTATTTCCTTACAGAGTGCCAGACCGGCAACTGACTGTAGGATCTAGCTCATAAGGGAATAGGAAAGGTACACACAACCATAGGATTCATGAGGTTCCACCAAGGTAGGGACCTTGATTTAAGTCTCAGACTTGTAATATGTTTTATTGACATTCACTCCTTCTCTCAATCAGTGTGACAATGTTCTTTTAGATTCTGTGGTTAATCCAAAGGATCAGAGATAGACAGTATATAATATTGGCAAAACCTCTGAGCTTTATTTAATACAAAAAGAAATCACAAAATATATCTTATTTACTTTAAGTGTTAGTACTATGTTATTCTCTCAACATTCATTCAGTCTTTCATACATTAACTAGTCCTCCTATCAAAGTGGCCAACTCTGATAGAGGTGATGGGGTGCCAGGACCTGTCCATTGATGTTACAGGCGTCCATTGATGTTACAGGCATCCGAGTTTCAAAAGACATCCGTCCCATATTTATAGGTCTCTGGTTCCATAGGCTCTGTTAGGCAGAGTCGGCCCTCCCATGCCTTTCAGGAGTCATTTTGACTAGGATGTATCTGTTCTCCTATGGTTCCTCTTTTGTGACCAGTTGAACTTTGTCCCATTTCATAGATGTCTGTTTTCAGCCTTATGCCAAGAACTGTTGTATAAGCAATTAATGTCCAAAATCAAGCTATGCTTGCAAATATAATGTAAGTTCAAGCTGTACTGGCATCTTGTGTAAGTCTTAGTAAAGCAGTTTGCAGTCAAAATCTTGCAAGCTGTCAAATTAAAGTCTATGCATAGTTCACTTAGGGGCTTTTGGCTTCATGCAATGTTTAGGGCCTATGGCCTTAAGTCATGTCTTGCTGTTTCAAGCAATTCTTCGCAGTATCTTCAGCCTGGACAATTCTAACTTCTATTATCATTCATACACCTATCATTCACCTGTCTGTCATACCCATCTTCTATTCTGTCACTGGCCAGGGACACTCTACTGGTGCTCTCAATGCTGACTCTGTCAGTGGTTGTTTGAGAATAACAGTTGCAGAGAGCTGGAACTGCATTGCTGGGCACATGTACAAAATGTTTATAAGCAGTAAGCAATGTGTATGGCAGTATTCTCTCAGTGCTACATATGAACACTACTCCTTACCCTGACCCAGGTCCTGATTCTGCCCTTGCAGGACCAGTTCTCTCAGATACTTGGCCCCATGCCAGATTCTGTAGGAATTTCTGCTCCTACGTAATCGTTGAAATCACAGGGCCCTTTTTATAGTAATTACCTGAGCTAGGAGGGTCAGTGAGCTGCAAGTTCTAGCAACTACTCATCTGACATGATGGTACATCCTTGATTGTTGAGGTTACTTACATTAGATAAGTCAGTCCATGTTTCTTCCTTAAGCAAACCAAGCCCTTTTAAAAGTCCAAGAGTCGGTATGCCCTATATAGATCAGTACCAATAAAATCTCATGTGAAAACAATATTTCTCTCAGTGGAAGAAGAGAATTATTGAAGTGTGCTGCTTTCTTACAAAGGCCCCACCCCACCAAGCTCATGCTAGCAGAGCAACAATTGTCTTGAGAGCTTCCCTGAAAAATGTTCAACCATGGGAGGTCTGCAAAGGAGCAATTTGGATTTCTCTGGACATCTTCACAAAGTTATGTGTGTTCAGCCTAGCATCTTGTTTGGTACTCAGTTTGGCAGGACATTGTGTTTTTTTTCTTGAGAAGTCTTTGCTCTGATCCAACTCTAAAGGACTTTTCTTTCTTACCTAAAATGACTGTTATCCATGGATTGTATATCATTTTATTTTACAGATTTTGTGAAGTGCTCCAAGTGCCATATGGCAGGGCATGCTATTAATTATTATTATTTATTTATTATCTAGTGAACTAAAATTTTGTATGAAGAGTTATGGATTCATAGAGCTGGAAGGAAACCCAAAGGTTATCCAGTTTAGCCTCCTACCATTACATAGAAGTCACAGTATCTACACCATCCCTGAGAGATGCCTGCCTAACCTATTTTTAAGGCCTCCAAAATCTCCCTTGGCAAACTCTCTCAGTGCCGAATTGTTCTGGTAGTTCTCTTCCTAATGTTTAGCCTAAATCTTTTCTCTTTTTAAATTTATTTTAAACCTATTCTCTCTGGTCCTATCCTCGGTGGCCAGAGAGAACAACTGGGCACCATTTGGCTTATAACAAGCTATTTTGCAAGCTATTTAACAAGCTATAGTAGCCTGATACAACAAGTCATAACAGCTATTTTAGTACATTGTGTGACAGTCAGTTTTAAAGAGGACAAGAATATGACTGAACTGTGAAATCATATCAGTAAATGAGTGGAATAAGATGTAATGCTCGTTACTCCTTCAGGTGGCAAGCACGCCCCAGGTCATTACATCAGATGTTGTGGGTGTGCGCCAAGAGCAGGCAAACTGCATATAACGGTTGTTACATCTGGTGACAGCCTGGGCTTGTCAGGAGGCCTGCTTCACCTCACCAGACCCCTCTTCCCATCTCCAGAAATGTGGTGCTCTGAGAGAAAGGATCAGAGCTCATGCAGGCTTCTAGAGCTCTGAAAAAATCCCTGCTTCAGCCCTACCCCCCATAGTTATGTCTGTACCCTTTTAGAGTCCAACAAGACCACACTGCACCACCCTTTACCCTGCTAGAGTGACAGGGTGAAGTGATCTGGTGTGTGGCTCTTACGGGATCTAGAGGTCTGTATGAGCCCCGCCAGAATCAGGGCCCTGGGTTGCCCTTAGAGCAGCAGAGGCAGCAGCAGGTCCCTGGATTCCGATATTGCTTCTGCCAGTCCTGGGGATTGCTGCTGCTGCTTGCTGAAGCCCCCCACCCCAGGCATACATCATACTAGTTATTAAGTGCTGGACGAGCAGCTACCCTATAGCTGATATATTTGTACAGCAGTTTAGGAGCTAGAGATGGGATTTCCCATAGCTGGCATTATGTCTGAAGAAACCCTGTGAATTGATCCTGCATCCAACTAAATTCTAATTTCTTTGAAATTATACAAAAACTACAGTGAATCGTATCTGTTATATCAATGACTATTGACAACATATATTTCCTACATTTGTTGCCTGATAAGGCAGATAAACAGAGATTAGTAGATGAAGAAATTTAGTTTTCAGAATTCCTAGTATAACCTGATTTTTGGACACATCTGAAATATTCAGATAATTGGGAGGGTTATTTTTTTTGGTATTTCACACCTGGGAACATTGACCCCCAATCCAAGGTCCATGTTTGCGCATTGGGCATGCATATCAAACTTACCCTCAGTGCACACATGCATGTATAGTGCCCCAGGCAAAGTCGTCCACCTCCGAACTGTGACACCACCCAGCAGAGGGAAACATAGGGTTGCAGTGGAGAATGCAGGTAGTGGCACAGTTGGGAGAAGGGAGACTTTGCCTGGAGTGCTATGTGTGCAGACACTGCGTACATCCTCACAGGTTTAGTATGTGCACACCAAGACCTTGGATTTGGGGTCATAATCTAGATGCAGATACAAGAGAATTTCAGCAAAAGTTGATTAACTTTACAATTTTCAATTCAATCTGAACTAGATCTGCATTTTGTTCAGCTCCTTGTAACAATAACAATAACATTATTTATTTTTTTAAATTTATACGCCATCATTCCCACAAGGGTTCAGGGTGGTTTACAGTAATAAAACAACAATAAAAATGTGTGCAGTAAAACAATCCCTCCTTCCCCTCAAAACGTCCACCATCACCCTACTCAATAACCTAACCAACCCTCATCTCTGCCCACCAAATACTCTTCTAAATGAAAAGTTTTACATCGCCTCCAGAGGATGCTCAGGCTCAAACAAACCTCCTGGGGAAGGGAATTCCATAAAACTGGGGCAGCAACTGAGAACGTCCTCCTGCGTGCCCCACCCCCCGGTCATATGGACAAGTGTAACTGATGGAACCTGCAAGACGGTGCCCCCGACTGACCGTAGGGTCCACGATGAAACATGGTAGGACAGGCAGTCTCTTAGATATATGGGCCCCAGACTGTTTAGGGCTTTAAAGGTCAAAACCAGCACCTTTGAATTGTGCCCGTAATGCTGTAGGCAGTCAGTGCAGACTTCAGAGCACCAGTGTAATGGGCTTCCGGTGACTTGTTTCAGAAAGGAGCTGAGCTGCTGCATTCTTCACTAGCTGCAGCTTCTGAACAATCATAAAGGTCAGCCCCACGTAGAGGACATTGCAGTACTCTATCCTCAAGGTGATGAAAGCATGGATGACAGTGGCCAGATCCAAGTCAGAAAGAAAAGGCTGCAGCCTTCTCATTAGATAGCAGCACCAGCCGCGATTGGAGGGGTGGGGGGAGAGGGGGCGGTGTAGCTATAATTTTTAAAGAGGGTTGGCCTGTGAGGAGGTAACCAGTGCAATCCATGCTACATATTGAAGGTCTCCACCTTGTGTTTCATTTGGCAGGGGACCATTTGGGAGTGCTGCTGGTATACTGTGCACCCACCAGTACAGCGGCGTCCCTGCATGCTGTGGCAGAGGCTGTGTCGGAGGTGGTGTTGCAGTCTTCAAGGACGATAGTCCTTGGGGACCTCAACATTCACGCCGACGCAGTTCTCGGGAGAGCAAAGCATGAGTTCAAGGCCGCCATGGCAACCATGAGCCTGTCCCAGAGGGTCAACGGCCCAGCATATCTTGGAGGACATACCTTGGACCTCATGTTTTGCACTGGTCTTAAGGCGGGTGCTCTGTTAATGGGGGAGATATCAGATATGTGCCCTTGTCATGGACGGACCATTACCTCCTGCAGACTTTCCTTCTAGCACATGTCTGCCCCTGGAAGGGTGCGGAACCTATTAGAATGGTCCGTCCCCAGAGGCTGTTGGACCCAGTGCGGTTTCTAGGTGCTCTGGGGGAGTTACCCTCTGACCTTGACGACCGTCTCATCGATGACCTCGTTGAGCTGTGGAACACCTTGTTGACAGAGGCCATCAATCAAATGGCTCCCAGGTGTCCGTTGCCCATGCCGAGGCTCTGCAGACCCCCTTGGTTTTCCGAGGAGCTGTGAATGTTGAAGCAGAAGGAGCGACGGTTGGAGCGATGGTGGCATCACTCTCGTGCTGAAGCCGACAGATTGCGGCATAGAGCTAGTTTACGAGCCTATGCCGTGGCTATGCGGGCAGCAAAGAGGGAGTTCTTTGCTGCCCTCATAACATATGCAAAATCTCGTCCAGCAGAGCTGTTCCGGGTTGTGCAGGGGCTGGTCAGTCCGGCCTCCCTCAACCCTGGGGTTGAGTCATCTCCAGCCCACTGTGACCTTTTTGCAGATTATTTTGCAGAGAAAATCTCTTGTATTCACCAAGACCTCGACGCCATACTTAATGCAGTGAAGGGTGGAGAGGTTGTAGAAACCCTGTCTTGTCCAATTTTATTAAATTACTTTCAGTCGGTGACACACGCTGATGTGGTGGGGGTGCTGGGGGCTCATGGCTGGTTAAGAGCTGCCGGGAGACAATGGGGCCGTTGCTGGCTGGGGTGGTCAATGTGTCCCTTCGGGAGGGCAGAGTGCTGGGCTGCTTCAAGGAGACAGTGGTGCGACCTCTGCTCAAGAAACCATCGCTTGATGCTGACTCCCCTACCAGCTACCGGCCTGTCTCTAACCTTCCCTTTTTAGGGAAGGTTATTGAACGGGTTGTGGCTCAGCAGCTCCAGGGGCATCTTGACTGTGTCTGTTATCTGGATCCCTTTCAGTCTGGCTTTCGTTCAGGGTATGGTACTGAGACAGCATTAGTGGTTTGGGTGGATGATCTGCGCCGGGAAAAGGATAGGGTTCGATTGACCCTATTGGTCCTATTAGATCTGTCGGCTGCATTTGATACCGTTGACCATGAGATGTTGGTGGCGCACCTGCAGGACAATGCAGGTGTGGGCTGGACCGTTCTTGAATGGTTCTGCTCATTCCTGACCGGGAGAACTCAGCGGGTGGTACTCGGTGACTGTTTTTCATCTTACCGAGACCTCTCGTGTGGGGTTCCACAGGGTTCTGTTTTGTCCCCTCTCCTGTTCAACGGGTATATGCAGCTGCTCGGCATGGTGATCAGGGGATTTGGGGTGAGGTGTCATCAGTATGTGGATGACACCCAACTGTATCTCTCATTTTCGACCGACCCAGACCCGGCTGTCTCGGTGCTTACCCGATGTCTGGTAGCTGTGGGGGACTGGATGAGGGCTAATTGACTGCGACTGAATCCTGACAAGACAGAGGTGATGTTAGTGGGTAAGTCGACTGAGGCAGTGGCTCCCTCGGTTGAGGGGGGTCTGTCCTCCACTGACTTCCCAGGTACGGAACCTGGGGGTGCTCCTTGATGCCTAGCTCCGCCTGGATCTCCAGGTGGAGACTGTGGCGAGGGGTGCCTTCCGCCAATTACATCTGATGTGATGGCTTCAGCCGCTGGTTTTGGTTCCTGACCTGGCCACGATCATCCATGCTTTTATTACCTCTCGGTTAGACTACTGTAAGACGCTCTACGTGGGGCTACCTATGGTGACGGCTTGGAAGCTGCAGCTGGTGCAGAATGTGGCAGCCCGGCTCCTGGTGGGGCTGGGCCATCGGGAGCACATTACACCAGTGCTCCGATCTCTGTACTGGCTGCCGATAGTCTTCCGGGCCCAATTCAAAGTGTTGGTATTGACCTATAAAGCCGTACACGGTCTGGGCCCCGCCTATTTGCGGGATTGCCTCACTTCTTCCCGGGTTCTGGACCAGCCCCTGCAGTCATCTGGGGGTGCCATGTTGTAGGTCCCTCGCATTTCCCAGGAGGCCACGCAGGATAGGCATTCTCGGTCGCCGTGTCGCACCTTTGGAACTCCCTCCCTGTGGAGGCCTGTTTGACCCCGGACCTTCTGGTATTTTGTAAGAACTGTAAGACCTGACTGTTTCGTCAGGTGTTTGGTAAGGGAGAGGGGTAAGGGTGGGTTGGTGGGTGGGATTGGTGGGGCACGGGGGGGTCTTTCCTGTTTGATGTTTTAATTGGTTTTATAGTATTTTATATTGTGTTTTAATATTGTTAGCCGCCCCGGGCTGCCTGTGGCAGGAGGAGCGGGGTATAAAACTGGTGAATTAAATAAATAATAAATAAATTTGGTGAAAAGTGCTCCTGGCCACTGCTGCAACCTGAAAATCCAGGCAAAGTGAGGGATCCAGAAGCATTCCACGGCTTCGAACTTGATAGACCAGAGAGGGCCGGACCCCATCAATGACAGGTGTCACAACCCCCTCCAAGTTATAGGACTGGCCGACCATCACCACTTCAGTGTTGTCAAGATTCAGCTTCAATCAGCTCACCCTCATTCAGTTCCCGACAGCAGCCAGGCATCAGAGTAAGCACTGAGACTGCGGGACTTGGTTTGGATGAAAAGTGAGGTAGAGCTGAGTGTCACTAGTATATTGATGACACCTCACCCCAACCCTCCAAATGACCTTGCCCAGTGGCCACAGATACATATTGAACAAGAGGGGAGACAGAATAGAACTGTGTGGGACATCACAGGGAAGGTCCTGATGGGATGTCAAGCAATTGTCCATCACCACCCGCTGGAACCGCCCCGACAGGAAAGAACGGAGCCACTTGAGTGGTCTCACGCACCCCTGCCCAGGTCCTGTAGTTGTGTCAACAACACCTCATGATCAACTGTATCCAAGACCATTGAAAGATCTAAAAAAATCACAAGGTAAAATTCCCCTTGTCCATCTTAAGGTACAGATCATCAATCAAAGCCACAAGCGCAGTCTCCATACCATACCCAGGACGAAAACCTGACTGAAATGGGTCCAGGAATCCAGTAGCATCAAGATTAACCTGGAGCTGATGGGCAACCACCCGTTGAGTAACCTTCAGTAACCTAAAAAGGGAAGGTTAGAGACAGGTCAATAGCTGGCTGGGGAGTCAGTGTCCAGTAGGGGTTGGACCATCACAGTTTTAAGTGTGACGGCCTGAGCCAACAGCAGCCTCAACATTTCCCGGCTGGCTTTCACCAGCCAGGAAGGGCAGGGATCTAATTCACAACTGGTTTCCCACATTGCCCCAAGAACCTGCCCTGCATTGGTGGGTGATACTAATTGAAACCAATCCAAATAAACAGGAAAAGATTGAGCTCGCATAACACCAAACTCTGACTCTGCATTTGAAATGGCAGTGCACCAAGTCATGGTGAATATGAGTGATTTTTGTCTGCAAAATAATTAATAAAAATGTCACAGTGGGCTGTGGATGACTCCATTTCCTGGTGAAGACAGGCTGGATTAACCAGCCCTCTCATCACCTGGAACAGCTCTGCCGGACGAGACTTTGAAGACACTATGATAGTGGAGAAGAAAGCTTTCTCCGCTGCCATTGCAGCCATGCCATAATCCTTTAAAAATTATCTATGCCACAATCATAGTTTGGGTCAAGCACCACCTGCGCTCTAACCGCGTACCCTCCCCCTTCAACCATGGAAGGGAGACCTGTTGTGGGAGACCTGTCGTGATGAAGCAGTGGGAGTGGACGCCTGGGTGCAACCGTGTCGATGACCATGGTCAAAATGTCATTCCACAAGATGTCCAGGTCATCGACAGAGCAGCTGTCAAGGTCAGTGGGTATTCTTCCCCAGAGAGTTATGGAAACCAATGGGATCCATCAGTCTCTGGGAGTGGACTAACCTAACTCGTCCATCACCCTGACAAGGACATAGGAGGACTGAGATCTGGGCCTTCAGGAGGTAATGATCTGACCATGACAACAGTGTCGTAACAACACCCGTGAGTATTGGAAACCCTGTCTCCAGGCTGGTGCAAAACATCAAATCCAATGTGTGTCCCGCCTCATGTGTCGGGCCCGTTATTATTTGGAATAGGTCCATGGTTGGCATGGTGGCTGTGAACTCCTGCTCCACCCCTAAAGCTGGCCTCTGCGTATATGTTGAAATCGCCCAGATCAATAAGCCTAGGTGATCTCAACACCACCTCCGAGACCAGCTCAGCTGGAGCAGTCAGAGAATCAACTGTGTAGAGGGGTGGTCAGTACACCAAGAGGATCCCCAATCTATCCTCTGCCAAATCTAGCACAAGGTGGATAAGTTAGGCACCAGATACTTCTGAAAGGCCAAGGTATCTTTACAGACCACAGCCACTCCGCCCCACCCCCCCAAACCTCGGCTGATGCTGCACCGAGTCCAGATGCCTCATCCATCTGTAATGCATATGAGGTTAGCAGTCTTGTCCTGAATCAAATCGTGGACGGTAGATGTTTTATTTGCTATGAATTTGCATTGACCTCAACTTCCAAATATCCATTCCTGAGACAGTGGGGGAGTGGGACATAGGAACTGACACCAGGTGTCTCTCTTGAAAGCTCCAAAGGTCTATCCTCCTGCCCCACCCCGTCCTATATTCCCATGCCCAGCACGACCCCAATAGCTGCTCCTCTGCCCTCTCCGCCTCAGAAAGGCTCCCCTCCCTGGCTCCTGATTAACAATCCCCCCCCTCCAAAATGACAGCAATCACAGGGCCTGGAGGAAGTGATAGCCGGAGAAGACCCTCGAGCCCAGCATCCCCAGAGGCAGGCTGGCAGGCAAGGAAATCCCTCCCCTCTGCCTACCCAACCCATTCCCCCCAGAATTCTTCCCCGCCCACCCTTTCCCCTGTGTCTGTACCCCCCCTCCACAAGTGGGTCAAGGCACTCCCTCCCACCCACCCCTCTCCCTATCCAAACCATATCCCAGATTCCTTGTTCCTGCACGCCTCTCTCTCACAGGGTCGTTGTGGCACAATCCTCCACCCCCCCATCCATGCTCACACCCCCTCCTCTCACTAGGGGGCTGTGAGAGGCACGCCCTGTCGAATCAGGTTCCCTTTAGGTAGTAGTTGCCATGCAAGCAGTTAGCACAGAGACAAACAGGCGGTTGGCAGTATAGGCGTTTATTAGTCCCTCTATTGGACCTTTTGTGGGTTCAGTACACACCCCAAGCCTTGGTGCCCGCTCAGCCGACAAAGGCAGTTACATTGGTCCATATCTTTGACACCTTTCCAAGTTAATTACAACATTGTAATATTCCCACCCAGAGTGACACCCCTCTATCATGACACGCTCCAATCTGATTGAGACTCATGTTGCATATACATTTTTAGCCCCAAGGTTCATTCGTAGCTTATTCGAAATTTTATGGCGGTCTCCTAAATTCATTGTGTCCTTCTACGGGTGCCTCAGAATCCCAGGGAATGACCCATCCATAACTGTTCCCTTGATCTCTTCCCCTTCCTTGTCATGCCAAGTGACACACACCAGCTGGAGTGTCAGTCTTGCCGAGTCTGCCTGATTTTCTGATAAGATTTCCATTTAGCTCATTTGCTCTTTATTCCCAACCATCCTATAATTCTCTGCTCATGTCAACTTCTTAGCTTGACTTTCAAAGTACTCTAAAAGTACTTGTTCTCACTGGCCTTCCCCGGTCTCACCTTTCTCCCCTCATCTCTGTCCAAAACTCTGCTGCCAGGGTCATCTACCTCGCCAGTCGCTTCGACCATGTGCAGCCCCTCCTCTCTTCGCTTCACTGGCTTCCCCTTCCTGAACGAATCCTGCACAAGCTCCTAGTCTTCACCTATAAAGCTCTTCACAACCTTGCTCCCCCCTACCTCTCTGCACTTATCGCCCTCCATACTCCAGCCCGTGCACTTCGCTCCTCCTCTGTCCCTTCTCTCACCCTTCCACGCCTTCCCTGCTCCCCTAAGCGCCTTCGTCCCTTCTCACTTGCTGCCCCCCATGCCTGGAACTCCCTCCCTGTCCACATCCGCCTTGCCCCCTCCCTTCATACCTTCAAATCTCTCCTTAAAACTCACCTCTTTCGCTCTGCTCTGTCTGACTCTTTATCCTGCTGAGCCACTATTCCTATACCTACGATCGGTTTACCCTTATCCTTGCAACATGGACCTGCCTGCTGTCATTCTCATCGTAACCAAGCCAAGTACGTGCACTTGAGACCTCGCATCTTCATGAATGTTAGACCCCTTGTCTCTCCCTCTGTTCCCCTTCCTAAGTCTCTCCCCCAGCTCCTGTCTCTCAGATTGTAAGCCCTAGGGGCAGGGACCGTGTCTATTTTATTACTTTGTAAAGTGCCAGGTACACTGCTGGCACTATATAAATGTTTGTTAATAATAATAATAATAATAATCTAAAACTCATAACATGTACTGTGTTTAATAGCATTACCTATTATGTGTGAGTATGCTATCATTACTACTCTATACCAATATATATTCTGGGGGATGGATATAGCTATATGTGCCATCCTGTATGCTTCACTGTGTTGTTTCCATAACATAAGAACATAAGTAGTGCCATACTGAGTCAGACCAATGGTTCATCAAGCTCAGCATTCTGTTCTCCGACAGTGGCCAATCTCGATAACATGGGAGAAGAACCAACAGTCACAATGGGCAATCCATTCCCCATTGTTCACTCCCAGCTCCCGACAGTAAGAAGTTCATCCCGTAAGCTATTTGGTTAATAGCCATTAATGGACCTACTCTCCAAGAACTTATCAAGTCCTTTTTTAAACCCAGCTATACGACTGGCCTTGACAACGTCCTCTGGCAAGAAATTCCATAAGTTAATTATGCATTGAGTGAAAAAACAGATCAGCATTTCCCCTCTGACACCACCTTCCCGTATCCCTCCCTATACCCACCTCACAGCCCCGCTCCCACTCCTCTGCACTTAAACCCCTTTCTCTCCCACAAAACCCATTCCTCTTCCACATAGCCATTCTCTCAACCCACCACCCAAGCAGCTAAAATCACTTAAGACCAATTAAAGAAGGAATGAATGATTAAACCTGAGTCTTTACTTCTGTTTTTAGGTGGAAAAGAAGTGACAAATAAAGAAGAATTAAAGGGCAGCCAATGGACTTCGTGGACTTGTGTTTCTGGCCTTGAAGTTAATGGAATCTGGCCCAAATATTCAGATATCAATGATATAAATTCTGTAGATGCAAATTTTGTTGGCCAGGTTTTAGTTTCAGCAGATGACTATGGAATAGTAAAACTATTCCGGTATCCTTGTTTAAGAAAAGGTAATTTCTCAGTTTGAACTTATTAATGAATATTTCTAAAGTTTAAAACTTAGAAAAGGGATTGGCGAAGTCCCAAATCCCAAGAGCTGCATGCCAAAATGTTCATATCACCAAGTGCCACAAGAAGCATTGTACCGATTGCAGCTTCCCATTTTCTCTGGGGTGGGGTGAGGACAGCATGGCTTTCCCTGTATCTGTCCCCTCACATCAAAGCTCTAGTTCCCAGGGAGTCTGGTGGGTTTGGGAACTGCAGTAGTGGCAGAGAGCATGTTCCCATGGCCCCCATGAGGTTCTAGCAGCCCAAATGGCAGCTTGGCTTCTCTTGCTCCTGAGGGAACAGCATGAGTACACTTCCAGGCAGACACATCTGTCGAGAACTACAGTACAAGAGCTGCATACAGCTCCTGAGCTGCCTTTTGTCCACCTCTGGCTTAGGAAATCATTTTTGAAAAAGTGGAAAGTATTAATTAAAAGGCTATGGTTTTTTCTTTGGATTTTGGTAAGTTTTGGTGCTTGCCTATAAAGTTCTATACGATTTGGGCCCCTTCTATTTGCGCGACCGCCTCCCTCTCCGTGCCCTGGATCAACTCCTGCGGTCTGCTGGGAGTGCCCTTCTTGCTGTCCCCAGGGTGGCACGGGGGGCTACAACGGAGCGGTGCCCAGGCTGTGGAACTCCCTTCTGGTGGAGGCCCGGGTGGCCCCAGACTTTGCTTCATTTTGGCGACAGTGCAAGACTTGTCTGTTCCGCCAAGTCTTTGGTAAGGGAGGTGGGTGAAGGGGGGTGAGAGTGGATGGGGAGGATGGGTTTTTTCTTTTCTTTTATGCCTCCCTTTTATGTATTTTATTTATTTTATGTATATTTTTAAATATTTTAATTTTTGTAAGCTGCCTCGAGCTGCTTAGGCAGGAGTGGTGGGATATAAATGTTGGAAATAAATAAATAAAATTTAAGAAGCATTTAAAAGACAGTCCTGAAAATAAGAACATGAGACATGCCATAATGGGTCAGACCAATGGTCCATCTAACCCAGCATCCCATCTCTGACAGTGGTAGCTTTGGTTGCTCCATGGAAGTGCATAACAGGTCATGAAGGAGTGATCCATTTCCTGCTAATCCATTCTCGACCCCTAACGTTCAGAGGACTCCTCTCCTGACCATCTTGACTAATAGCCATCAGTAGACCTATCCTCTCAGAATTTATCTAATCCTTTTTTAACCTAGTTATTCCACTGGCCTTTGTAACATTTTCTGGCATCTAGTTCCACAGGTTAATTGTAGATTGGTGAAAAAAATACTTCCTTCTGTTTGTTTTGAATCTAATGCCAGTAAATAGTAATGAAAACTTTAACCATATAGTAATGAAAACTATAAACCATATAGTAATGTCTGGCTGAATTTTTGATCCCGGTTTATACAGGTTTTTGTGTTTAAAGTGGTATAGGATTTGCAGAAACGTCAGACCAGCAGGCAAATGTACTATACACATTCCTTCGGAATTATAATGTTTGGGTGTTTTGTTTTTTGCTTGATTGCTGATCTGTCATTTACTACATTCTCTATGCATAATTCTTGAATTAAGAAAAACTAGGCTTTGTGAAAGGAAACTTTATGAAAACTGAACCAAAAAACACTCTCTAGTCACTTAGCAATATCATTAGCAGAGCTAGTGTCACGTTCCATGGGCTGGGGCATGGACAGTAGTGCAGGATTGGTGCTGGATAAGTTTTGCAGGCTCAGGTCCTGTATCTTGGTGCTGGTGAATAATTGCAGGATTGGGTCAGGAACAGGAATCAGCACATGGACCATGAGGTATGACAGGCAGGCAGATGGATGGACTGGATGCAGATTAGGATGGATGGACTGGACGCAGATCAGGACGTACAGATGAGGCAGGCAAACAGACTGGAAGAGCACTCGCACTGGGCATCGCTAGGGGGTGCATCAAGTGGACGCTGAACCCCCATTTTGGCAGCTGCTGAGTCCTGATCTTGGCAGATACCGAGCCCCAGTACCCAAGAATGCAGGCTCCACAGCCAGACTGTCAGGGACAGACAGATGAAGTTCCAGAAGGGAGGTCAGAAGAGCCATTCTCCCACTGGCCCAAAGAGACACTAGTATTGGGGAGTGCAGAGCTGATCCAAAGTTCGTGGAAACAAGGAGAAACGCAGGAGGCAAGGCACAGATTAGTTAGTGACTGATGATCCACACACATTCCTGTGGCTACTGACTGGCCTTATATATGGAACAAAGCTGGGGAGAGGGGTGTGGCTTAACCCGTGTTAGAGAGAGTTTTTGAGTCCATATTGGGTCTCAGCCAACAGGAAGCAGTGGTGCTGCAGATCCAGCCACCAAGCCCAAGGTTGGTTCGAGGGTGCTTGAGCCCGGGTCCTTACAGCCCATTCTCTCCTTTTTGCTGCCTTGGAGACAGGAAATGCAGAGGGTTTTTGTGTGCTTTTGCAGTCTATTGCATGTTTGACAGTTTTTACAATAGGAGATGTCTCTTTTATCTTGAAAACAGACGTGACAGATCTTTGACTCTAAGCTACACCTTAGGACATCCTCGCAAGAACTTTCCAAAGCTTACAGACCTCTGTTGGTGGTGGTTAGATCCCGTGTCCCCTTTTGTAGCCAGATTTTAAAAGACCAACTAAATGTTTTTAATTTTCTTAATGGGCTTTGGCTTCTCTTCTCAAAACTATTATCTTCAACAAGTATCTTCTTTGTGTTCAGGGTTAATAAGTGTCAACCCCCCTTCCACCTCTTTGCCTTTTCTCCCCTTAGAAATGGCAGACTAGAAACTACAAGGTGAAATCAGAAGAACAAGGAACATCCTGGTTCCTTAATATTAGGGATGGGAATTTTGGTTTCTGAGAAAACCGAAAGTACCCGAAAATGACAATTTCGGATTAATCCAAAATTTCAGTTCTTTTTTGGTTTTGGTACTGTCGAATCTTTTGCATTGATTTTTGTACCGGATTTGTAACATTGTGGTTTGTCCCCCATTGAAAAACTGCAGTGTTAAAAATCCGATACAAAAATCAGTGCAAAAGATCCGATAATACCGAAACCGAAAAAGAACCGAAATACATGAGAACCGAAACCGAAATTGACCGAAACTGAAATTTTGCCCAGAGTCCCATCCCTACTTAATATCATCCTACCTTGCCCCCTCACCACCAACACTTGTCAGGCTTGCAGGAGCAAAAATAAAGCTCTCAACTGGCAGAGATGTGATGTCTGTGCTAATCTGGATAAAAGTATCTCCAAACCTCATGAGCAGAAGATTACTTGTTTCTTGTTTAAAGTAGAATCTTTTGCTTAGGAATTTCTTCCAATTTCCACTCAGTTCAATTTTGTCAGGATTTTTCTGAGAATGCTATTAAAAATTCAAAACCATCCTAAACAAAGCTCTCTTTTGGAACTCTGATAAGAACCTGTATCAGCAAAGCTATGACCAAGGAGGAAATTCAAGAAGTACTTCCTTTACATGTCCCTTCTCCAAAGCAAGCGCTTGACAAGAATATTCCATTGGCAAAATTGGCAAGTAGTGTCATGAGGTAGAGTTGGCTATGCCACCAGCAGCTCCCAGAAAAAAGTGAAGAGTGCAACCTGGTATGTTAACCAAGCAAAAATAAAGCACTGGGTTTCCTACATTCTAAAATTAACTGTCAAAATGTAAATCCTTAGTGTAAAACACCAAAATGAAAGATACCGTGTTTACATTCTTCCTCAGTACCACCACCTTTGAAATTTCAGTTCTTTTTTGGTTTCGGTACTGTTGAAACTTTTGCATTGCTTTTTGTACCGGATTTGTGACATTGCGGTTTGTCCCCCATTGAAAAACTGCAATGTTAAAGATATGATATGATACGATACGATCCAGATCAGATTTTGATCTAGTAACCCTAGTAGAGGAGTCTTGAGAGTTGTTTCCAGGCATGAGATCTGGGAAAATGCCTGCTTGGTTGTTCATCTATACCTTCTCAAGTTGGTGTTAATCTGATGGACTTTCTTGCGTGCATTGCCTGCTTGAGCAGACAGGTGGCGCTTAGATACTGGCTAAAACTAAGTAACCAGACTGAGATTTCTCTTCCTGTCCTTTGTCTAAGTGAAGAACTGGAATATGATGGTATGCCAGCTTACCCATGGCGCTCTCAAATAGCACTCTACCTGAAGCAAGCAGGTTTATCATTCTGTTTTGGGGGAAAGAATGTAACCGTGCAAAGAAGCCTGATCAGACTTAGGTTAAACGATATCTCCAGGCAAGATGACCTGGCCATGTTGGCCTCTTGGAGGACTGCCCCTTGATTAAGTTCCTTTAAGAAGTCACATGGATTTGAGGGGTATCATGATGCCCTCAATGAACCAAAGCTGCATAAGGTTTTTACACAACTACGCTTTCAATTGTTTTCTTCAGCTATCATACAGGGGTGATATAACAAGACACAATATAAAGAGCGGACTTGTCCCTGTATGGATTCTGAGGTAGAGGATTTGCCACATTTTCTTTTTAAATGCCCCCGTTTTGAGAGCTTGAGGCAATCCTGGCTTGATTCAGTATGGATGGGGAGGGAGCACTTGCCGATCAGCTGCAAAATAGACAGGCTCTTGTCAACAAAGGACGTGAAGGTTATGTTGGCAATTGCCTCCTTTTCCCTCTTGGCTGATGGTCAGCATGATAAAGTGTAATTCTTCTTTATTTATATACTCCATTTATGGGTATCAATTTGTGCTCCTGTTTTTTTATGATCTACTACAAGCTGTGTGACCTAGTGGACATGGTATACCATGAGAAAGAGGCCCTTTAGCAAATGACCTTTGTTTGAATTTAGCCTGGGATTGACTCTATTTGCAAAATCCTCCAGACATTAATAAGTCTTCTTTTTTTGCCATCGCACGCATTCCATTAATCCTAACCCCTTCTAATAGTGCTTAGGTCTGTTTAAGTCATTTTCAATAGAAATAAGACAAGATAATGAGATAATAATTGATAACATCTGATGTCAGGATGATCTCTCTTTAAGACTGGTTATAATAACTTTTTTATTATGCCGGATTTTGAATGGTTGGGGTTTTTTTTGAGGGTGACGATTTATATGATATGCTTGTTTTTGCATATTTGTTGTATAGTTCTTTATTTTTTCAAGCTGTGTCCTGCCTGGTGCAGGGTACTAAATGTTGAAATACTGATATGTTTTAGCTTTGTTTTATGTGGCCATGGCAAAAGCTAGTGCCCCTCAATAAACTTATACTTATACTTCTTGCGTGGATATGGCTTTTGGCAGAAGAGTGTTGCAGAATGTGGTACCTCACCAATCCTAGTTGAAACTGCAACTGTATTTAGAACATACTTTTAAAAACCTTTCCTATGTTACACAGTACAGACTGTTCGTCACAGAAGTGAACTGAGAAAAGAAAATTGAACTTTGCCCATAAATGTGTCTCTGGAGACTCCATCTCTAACAATCTTACCCTCTCTCTTGAAGGAGTTCAGACACCCAAATTCAATAAGGCCTTTCACCCTTTGTTTTTCTAAGAGGAAGACATGTGGCCCTGCTTATCAACATTTGTTAAGTTGGCCAAGTTTCTCTTATAGATGCTGAATAGAAGTCTATAATCATGCTTTAATTTGCACATTGGAAGCCTTTATTTGGGGATTTATTGGAAAGAGGTGGGTGCAGTCGCTGGCCCAGAGCCAATGTTTTGTTCTGCTTCTAGGGAAATGAAAACTCCCACATTACAGATAATTGGGCATGGAAGTTCTTGGCAAGAAAATTCAAGGTAAGGCTTAATTTTCCAATCTCCTTCCCCACTGCAGATATCTTACGAGCAGTGTCTCAGCTTCCAAAGAAATGTTAGCATCAGTGACAGCTGTTCTCGCATCCTTTATCTTCATTATGACTGCTGGTCCCTAATTTGAATTTGATGCAACTTCCTTCTCCTCTGTCTCTCAGAGTATGATAAAATGTCCACTTTTTACATTAGATATGCAGGCCACATGTCTCCCTGGTAATACTGTCTTCATCTCCTAGGCCTTATTTTTCTCTGTAGGATTTGGCCCAGCAAACAATTTTTAACTTTTGGAAACTCAGAGAACCATCAAAAATATCTAGCCTTGCTAAAAATCTAAATATTCCATTCTTGTGAAAGGGCTCTTTGAATTCTAAAAAACTTCACAGAAAGAATGTCTTCTGTCAAAGATCTAACCATGAAATATCAGCTGAAATTTCTGAAACCTGGTGTTGGGATGAGATACCTCGTATTCTTAGCTTTACTGAGGAGCCTATCTTTGCAGACTCTTCTGTTTTAAAGAACATAGACTTGCTTTCCCCCCCTGATATTATGAATATAAGAAGCAAAACCGAAGAAAAATGTTCAAAGTTCAAGAATACAGGAAAAGCTCTGTAGTTCTTCTTCACCTGATTTATAAGGGCATTGTTGGAGAATGGAATTCCATAACACGGTGAAATGCAGTACCTGACAAATTCCTATATTCCTTACATTGTTCAAATGCAGGAATTGTTTCATCCTCACACAAACTTTAAAGCATATTTGTCTGAAACATATTGTGCGCTTTCCTGGCCATTAGCTCTGCTTCAGAGTACCCCCAGGTTGAGCAAGAAATGCAACACTGCACAGGCCCTGAGCACAGGCCCTGAGCACTGACTGTATTTTAAAATAAAACCAACGTCATAGCAATCATGTGGGAAAGAATGCCCACTTCACCCAAAATGCTCTGTAGTAAGCAAAGAGAAACAGAGAAATTTGCCCTAATTTATGAGCTTTAGGTTGTGGACAGAATAACTTTAATTCTCAACATTCTGCCAGAGAGAGTGAGGTAGCACCATGAGCATCCAGATAGCACAGTGATGGCCATCCTGTTAAATATGTTATGAAAGATAATGATTATAATAATAGTAAATAATAGTTGTTGTACTGAAAATGAAAGGTGCCAACCTCTCATAAGGGCAGTGAAAGTGGCAAGATAGTAGAATCTTGGTGCAATTGTAGCATAATTTTTATTTATTTATTTTAACTTCTATGCCGCCCTTCCCGTGATAATGATTTAACTGTGCTTGACATCAGAAAGGTGTGGCATGTGTAACCCTTTACTCTTTGTCATTGCATTCTCATCTGTTAAAGAACCAGAAAAAGAATAAATTTGACACTGGTGTATTGAAGTAGAAAGTTAAGTGATTTCATAATGTGGTGAATACTTATTGGTCCATATACCCATTTACGCTGCAGAATGAATAGAATAATAGCATTTGTGTTAACCATGTGCGTGACATCTAATGACCACAAATTATTTTAACTCAAGCATGATAGATTTTTGTCACGTACTGGTTAGAAGAGTGTCCTTGTTTTAATCATTGGCTCTCTCACACTGGGAAAGAACAATTACAAGCATATTGAAATTTTATATTCTTGTTACAGGAGCAAAGTTTAAAAAATATCTTGGTCATTCAGCACATGTAACAAATGTCAGATGGTCGCATGATTATCAGTGGGTTGTTTCTATTGGTGGAGCTGATCATTCTGTCTTCCAGTGGAAGTTTGTTCCTGAAAGAAAGTTGAAGGAAGCTCTTCACATAGCACCCCAAGGTGAGAAGCAGGCCAAACAGTGTTGTGTCTTAAAACCTATTTGATAAGAAAGCATTAACTGTATAAATAATTTATTCAGAATGATGTATCTTGTTCAGTTATGATTCTTAAAATGTTACAGATTCCTAATGTAGTTAGCATCTTTAATGAAGTAATAGTATTATCATACAATATTCACACTGAGTGTCTTTAGACAAAAACCTGCTCCGTTCCTGCTTCACCCCACCCTTGGGTGGCCCGTCCGTGTAAAGGTGGACCACCCTGAAGTGAGGCAGAACAGGAACAGAGCAGGCGCTGCCTGTGCTGGACCAGTTCCACTTGCAGTTCTCCAAACATCTGGGAGCACTGCGAGCAGAGTGAGCCACCCGAACTTGGAGCGCCAGCTGACGGCGGAGCAGCAGTCTGTCTAAAGGGTGGACAGTGCTGCAGCTTCACTTCCGGCCACGTGTTGCCCTGGCAGACACCATAGAGCTGCGGGCAGCAGCCTAGAGCAGCTGCCAATCCACCCACAGCTCTATGGTGTGGGGGAGGGCATCACAGGCAGATGGTGGGCTGTGGCTGCAGCTTTCTCCATATAAACCTGCCGTGGCTGGAGCAGACCCGATTAAAACCACCCAATATCCAGTTGCAAAGGCAAAATTGGTTGGCTTTAATCATGATAATTACAAATATAGCAGTAATAGTCTTCTAAGGATTTACACTGTTTAAAGATTTATCTTTTTGCAGTTTACATAAGTTAGGTTGAATGCCAAATATTTTGGAAGTACAGTGGATGGAGGGAAATTGTTTTAAGGTTTCAAAAAATATTTTGTAGCACATGTTCTAAACTCATTCCTATGTCTGATTGGTCAGACCACATACAAAAGGCAATCATGGGTCATACTCCCACTTTTAGCGGTTAGGGATAGGGTTTGGAGAGTTGGGGTGGGAATGGTTTCAATGACATTTTATTTGGTTTTAACTGGGTTTTATATTTTTGTATTGTGAGCTGTCCTGAGCTCACAAGAAAGGGTGAGAGATAATTTAATAAATAGATAACTATATTATTTTTACCAATTACAGCTCAGAGAACTTTTAGCTAAACTCAACAGATCATGGTCTCAGTTTTCAAAACATTTACATCCTGCTTAATGTCTGGGTGGAAACCGAAGCGATGACTCCATGGCGGCAACCTGGCCAGGGTCAGGACGGGAGGCTGCAGAGGACATAGTCTGGGTCAGACCACTCAACACTCGTTCCTGTGGCCAGGCCGTCAGGGAGTGTGGGGAGACGCATGAATGTGCGGCTGGCCCTGCCCCGTGCTCCACCCAGTGCCCCTCCCCCACCATGATGGGCAGCCAAGGCGGCCAATGACAGCCGCTACAGTGGCCATCCATGACAGACCCAGGCTGGGTCACGGCAGGCCACACCACACGCGATAACCTGCTGTGGCCTGCTTGCCCTGATTGTGCAGAGCACTTCCCAGACTGACCTGGAGCCAATCGGGGGGTTAGAGCCCAGGCTCATCTCTGACTAGCTTTCAGCAAACCTGGGCCAACATCTGGCGATCCTTTAACAGATGTGCTGGTGACTCATGGGCCAGAGCGTAGAAAAGCGGGCCATAGCAGGCCTCCATCATGTCTGTTTTACCTTCTATTTTTTAAAGAGTCTTTGGATTAAATTTTAAAACTACCAGAGTTATTGAGTGAATTTCTATAGAAATCAATTTCTATAGCTTATGTTAACCAGCAGGTGAGACTAAATTATTATGAAAGTTCCTTCTGACTTCATAATCTATTAATCCATGAATAGAAGCATTTAAAAATAAATAAATAATTCCACATTTACAAAAGGGAGAGGGGAAGGTTCGGAGACCAACTTGCCCAAAGTCACATATATTAGGGACACAACTAATAATGGAGATGATGTCTCCAATTTTCATGTGCCTCTGTAGTGTTTTTTGTTAGAGGACTAGCTTTCAAAGAATAAAGTATAAAAAAGCAAGGAAGCCAAATAAAAAATTATGGGCCAGTGACATCTATTTCATTAGGAAATTAATGTGAATTTCATATGCTCATCGTGATTTAGTTCATATTACCTCGAATATCCAGAGTTAGTCATAAAACAGCCATGTTGAAATCTTTTTCTGAAACTAATTCTATTGTTTCAATATCTGATTTATTTTTTTGTCCACAGAAAGTCTGATTGATTCTAACAGTGAAGAATCTGATTCTGACCAATCTGATGTACCAGATCTGGACTCTGAAATTGAACAAGAGACTCAGCTCACATACCGTCGACAGGTAAGCCTTGTATTTTAATTATACAGTATTATACTTTCCCTGAGTTTTCACTCGATTCTTTCTCAGACAGAACTCTGAAGTCAGTGGGAGTAGTTTATAAAATCATGAGCAGTGCAGAAAAAATAAATAGGGAGAACTTACCACTTATTAAACTAGTGGAGATCTGTTCAAATTAACAGACAACAGTTTCAAAGCAAAGGGAGAAATGTTTTTACACAATTCACTTGGAATTCATTGCCATGGTATTTGTAAGGGTGGTTTTTATGGATGAAATTGCAGTTCGGTTCCGCTTGCAGTTCTGACCCATGAATTTCCGGATTTAAATTCAGATCCATATTATGGATCTGTATGTAAATCAACTAAACCTTTAAAATCCATTAAAAAATAAAATTAAAAAAATGCTGCACATGTGCAAATTGGTTGCCAGACCATTCTGGGCATGTGCACCCTTTTCCAAAATGGCAGCAGCAGTGTCCCTGCCATTTTGAAAAAGTGAAGGCGGTCTGCATATGCGCACTGGCCATTTTGGAAGAGAGTGTACATGCTCAGAATGGTCAGAGGCCATTTTGCGCATTTGCAGTGATTTTTATTTATTTATTTAATTTTTTTAAAATGGATTTTAAACCAAACCGCAACTTTCTTTTTGGCACAGTTTCGGTTCGGTACGGATTGATCTGTAAGAGCTTCTTACAAGCACTTACGGATTGATCTGAATCCGTAATACCACCCCTAGTGTCTTGTAAAGCCAATAGTATAGATGGGTTAAAAATGGATTGGATAAATTCTTGGAGGATGGGTCTGTCAGCAGCTATTAGCTAAGTTTGTCAGGAGATGAAACCTCTGACTGTCAGAAGCTGGGATGAATCACTCCATATATGTTGCCTTTTTGTGTGCTTCCTTTGAAACTTCCAGTTCACATTACTGTTAGAGGGAGAAGAGTGTGCTGGATGGACTGTTGGCTTGATGCAGTCTTATAACAGTAATTACATCCTTAAAGACTGAGTAAAATATTGAGCAAGTTTTTTAGGAGTTGGTCCACTGCCACTTTTCTGAAGTATCTAAAATACTGACATCAGCAGGAAGAGTAATGGTTGTATGCATTCATATTACTTTGTTCCATGCTCACGGTGCTTAAAAACATATTACAGTCCTTTCTGGCAACAGTCTTCCATGATGTCAGTATACAGTTCCAGTGGAAAATGGGGCTAATTACCTGCACACTTCAATTCCATTCCTTAGATAGGTATATTTTTCAGATACTCATTCTTACTGAATATCTGCATTTTTGTGTGTGTGTTCTTTGTTAAGGTTTACAAAGAAGATCTACCTCAGCTTAAAGAGCAATGTAAAGAAAAACGAAAAAGTGCAGCTTCAAAAAGAAGAGAGCGAGCTCCTGGCAACAGTATAAGATTACACTTCGTTCATGGGTATGGAAACTTGGGTTTTCTCTGAAGGAAGACTGGACAGCATGGGAGAAAGGATGAAGACAGTTTAGGAATCAGGAGACTCTGGAGTAGGTGAGGGTGGTGGCAGAGGTGGACCAAAGTTCCATGGTGGAAAGGAAGCAGAAAATGAGGGCAGAGAAATGGGAAGGAGCAAGGCCATGAAGATCCTTGAAGGTGAAGATGAGTTTGTGCTGGATGTAAAAGGGGAGAGGGGAACCAGGAGAGAGAGGAAATGCTGAATATGATCAATAACCTTGACAGTGGAGTATTGAACAGAATTGAGAAGATCAAGGCGAGAACAGTGAAGTCCAACAAGAAGGCGGTTGCAGTTGTCAAGGCAAGAGATGATTAGAGCATAGTCTTAGTAGTAGAAGCTGCAAGGCAGGGTTGAGATTTAGCAGTGTTATGTAAGGAGAAGCAGCAGGCCTCCTCAACAGACTGAATATGAGGAGTAAAAGAAAGGGAGCAGTCAAAGATGAATTCCAGGCTCTGAGCCTGTGAACAGTCTGGATGCTGACACTGTTCTGTTACCTTGTTATATTTCAGAAACTTAACTAGGGGTGAAAACAAGAAAGTAGCCTGTGAGTCACCTGCTCATCAGTTTGATGACTGGCAAGTTTGCCCATACCCACCACGGGGCGGGCGACTGGCTCCTACGGGATGCGTTGTCCAGAGAAAGTTGGCAATGTGGTGTGGGCTAAAATTTGCCCAGCTGGTCTAATCCAGGATTTTTCTCACTCCTGTCTCATTTGTTTTCACCCTAGGTTTGTGCTCTTTGTTACTTGAATGAGAAACTTGAATATTTCTTGTAAGACGACTTGGTGGTTTAGTAGTTTATACTCCTCCTTTGAACTAGTTGTAAATCCATGCTCTAGCAGAAACGTGATGGTGAGCAGGATAGTATGTTGCTGTAGGTTTTGCCTTTTGAATGAAACAGAACTAAGATTTGGTATTGTTAGAAAGGGAACATTAAGCTTGGTTTTCAGAGCAATTTCCAAGCTGTAGGATTGTATTCTACCTCCTTAACTTCCCACATGCATTTTCATTTTGAGGGGGAAAGTATGCCTTTCGTAAAAGAACTGTTAATGGCAATGTTGCTGTTAAATTGCAATAAATTGCTATTAGTTGGTCCAACAAAAGTATCATTTGAACTACTTTGTCTCCATCTCTCACCAATACATTTTAAGTTAGGGCAGTTGTGGTCTATTTACATAGAGCGTTCTCAAAAAGCTAGACAAATAGCTTTTGTTGTTTTCCTCCCCATAACAATCTCGCTTCAAATCCCAGAAACAGTGCAAGAATTCCTAAGGTATACATGTTCACCTCAAAAACCTACCAAACACCTTTTTGCCGGTACTGCCATCTAATATGCTTCCCTACAATTCCATGTGGTAACTTACCCCATTTACCACTGTAAGTTATATTTCATCCACAGAACCATAGGCTTGTCTGTTAAAAGATGTGTGAAGAAGATTGCTGATTTTTGGTTCTATAGTCACAGTGTAATTTTTGATGTTTAATGTCACTGGTGATATGTATGGAATTATCGGAAATGAAATGACAGTTTGGGGGATAATTGCATTCACATTCCCTTCATCCCTACACTGGTTTGGGATGTGTAGTCAATTCTTTCCCTGTATATGAATCCAGTGTGAAACTGGCCAGACTAGAAAAAGTACAAAAGGAAGAGGGGGGCGGGGGGAGGGCATTTTACAGGAAAGTTGGAAATGGTAGGAGCAGTTAAATATAGGAGAACAGCTGGCTCCTATTCTAGATGTACATTTAGTATGATGGTAAAAGTAAGGAGAATAGTACTGAAGATGAAGCTGTGCAAGGGAAGCAAAGAAAGATTACACACTCTTACTCAAACGTTTCTATAGAACCATTTTGAAATTGTAAAAATGCCCAAGATTACTATTCCCTAACAGCATATGCCAAAAATTCAATATTTCTTCATTTTTAATGCAGTTTTCAGTTTCTCTCTCTTTTTTGGTTCCCAAAATATAAAGTATTCTTTCCCCACTTCAAGGATATTATTGACACAAGTTCAAGTGTAGCTCTGCTAGTACTTAGCTGTAATTAAGTAAATCTATAACCATTGTGTATAAGTTTTAAGAAACCTCATAAGAACATAAGAACGTGAGTAGTGCCATACTGAGTCAGATCAATGGTCCATCAAGCCCAGCATCCTGTCCTCCGACAGTGGCCAATCTCAATCGCATGGGAGAAGAACCAACAGTCACAATGGGCAATCCATACCCCGTTGTTCACTCCCAGCTCCCGACAGTAAGAAGTTCATCCCGTAAGCTACTTGGTTAATAGCCATTAATGGACCTACTCTCCAAGAACTTATCCAGGCCTTTTTAAAACCCAGCTATACTACTGGCCTTGACAACGTCCTCTGGCAACAAATTCCATAAGTTAATTATGCATTGAGTGAAAAAGTACTTCCTTTTATTTGTTTTAAATCTGCCAGCAGCTAGTTTCATGGAGTGTCCCCTAGTTCTAGAACTATTTGAGAGGGTAAATAACCGTCCCCTATCTACTTGTTCCACGCCACTCAAGATTTTATAAACCTCTATCATGTCCCCCTATCAGTCTTCTCTTCTCTAAGCTGAAGGAGACCCAGCTTGTCAAGCCTTTCTTTATATGGAAGCCGTTCCATACCCTTTGTCATTCTCGTTCTCCTTCTCTGTACCTTTTCTAGTTCAGCCATGTCTTTTTTGAGATGGGGCAACCAGAACTGCACACAGTATTCCAGGTGCCGTCGCACCATAGAGGCATTATGACATTCTCAGTTTTATTCTCTATCCTTTTGGGAATCAAACGTTTGTAGAGTATTTCTGTACTGTATCTAGTACAGTTTAACTAGTTTAACTGGATGTATCTAGCCTGTTGTTTAGAAATGTATGTAGTTTTGATGCCAAAATGTTGTTTTTTGTTTTTTTTTAATTAGTTACAGAGGTTATGATTGTCGAAGCAATTTGTTTTACATCCAAACTGGTGAAATTGTATACCATGTTGCAGCAGTGGGTGTAGTGTACAATCGGCAGCAGAACACGCAGCGCTTTTACTTGGGTCATGACGATGACATTCTCTGTCTTGCTATTCATCCCTTAAAGGATTATGTTGCAACCGGCCAGGTAGGATGTATGTCTTTCTGCACTAGAAAACTAAAATTACTTTAGTGAATTTATAAATGAATATTTAGGATTTTGCAATATAAAGATATGCATGAGATGTCAGTGATGTCACTCCATCCTCAAAAGAATTTTAAATATCATCATCTTTTATCTATATGCTACTTACCAAAAGTGACCAGTGATATTTTGCTCATAACATTTTAACCCTCAAAAGAACATAATTGAATTAACAGTTAGAGGTGTTTTGGGCTTGTTTGTTTGTTAACCAATTTTTATTTTGCTATTAAGGAATAATTTAAAGGACAAAATATACAAATACAATTATTTCATGTAATTACACTGGAAACAACTTTCCTTATTATCTGTCTGATTTTGTCTGGTTTGGTGATAAGTCTAGGATTATCTTATGTTTAAATTTTGTGAATATGCTTAGTATCTCAGTACTTTTATATTTAAAATAAATGTGCTACTTTGTTAGTCTCCAGATTAGGAACATTTGTTGTGAAATTAGGGATTTTTACCATTGTCTTCAAGTGAATAATAATTTCAGTGAGTGCGATACCAGCTCTATGGATAACAGAGGAAACAGTATGGGAATTGTGTAGATCATTGCATGTGTAAGTGCAACCAGGTCCTGTAACGCAACATGTGCGTGTTTTGCAAGCGCATCATCTAATCACTGCATGAAGCCCTACACAGGAGGTCTGCAGCCTTTGCAATCACAGCCAATATCTAGATATAAACTAATCAAGTTATTTACTTGTACTAGCAATGAAGAAAGACAAAAAGCGAGTCGTCATTAGTTGGGATGTGCTTAAGCACAAGAGATACATATGTTATAAGAGGACATAGAATAACTATTCAACTTAGTGATTAAATAGGCTTTATTCTGTTTTTTTTGTGCAATACTCAAAATTTGAATAATCTTCATCTGTGACAGTCATTTGAAGGCAATGGAATTGCACAGGTATTGATGATGACATAATCGGATCCTGTGATGATGCATGAGAAAGGAAAGAATGCACCTTAGTGCTTGGAGCCCCACGAAGTATATTGGGTGATAGTTACAAACATCTTTTTACTTACCTTTTAAAAAACAACAGTGGTGTTAGAAATAATTAAATTCAGAGTAGAACCTTAGGTGAATTTTATTTTATGCTGCATTAACAGAATACAGTTTTAGGCTGCATTAATCAAAGCATTGTTTCCCGGTCAGCAGAAGTAATAATTCCACTGTATACAGTGCAGGACAGATCTCAGCTGGAGCACTGTGTCCAGTTCTGGGTGAGTCACTTTAAGAAGGACACTGAGAAACTGGAGCAGGTTCAGAGGAGAGAAAGAAAGTTGATAAAGAGTCTGGAAAGTAAGTTTTAGGAGAAAAGATTGAAGGAACAGGGTATGTTTAGCCCAACAAAGTGAGGATTAAGAGGAGACATGAGAGTAGTCTTCAGATACCTAAAAGACTACTACAAAGAAGATGATAAGGAACTGTTCTTTAGTGTTACAGACGGCAGGACTAGAAATACTGGCTAAAGTTACAGGAAGGTAGATTTCAGTTATATTTCAGGAAAAACTTCCTAATAATAAGAGCTGTGCAACAATGGGAAAAGTTGCCTGTGGATGTTGTAGGCTCTCCATCGCTACAGGTTTTGAAAAGGAGGCAGCATAGCCATCTTTAAGGTTGTCATCCTGCATCCGAGTAAGGAGTTGGACTACCCTTGAGGTTTCTTCCAGCTCTGTGATTTTATGATTCTGTTTAATACATTCAAATTTTACATATCTTTCTACTTCTGGGGTGCTCAACATGTGGCCCACACATTCCCTGCAGTCCTCAGACAACTGGTTCATAGGTTATTGCCTGAAGCTCACAGATCTGCCAGTGCTGCAGAGCCCTAGAGAGCCACTGCTGACACCACTGCAAGGAAGATTCCCCATGGTGCTCCCATTTGGGCAGGAAATTCAAATGCCAGTAGTCCAGCTACCCGCAATGTTTTATTCCCATGTCTGAGGCCAAAAGGTTTGAAGATTGATTCTTGTTACAAAAAGTTTGCTGATTTTGTAAAAAATAGTCTTAGTATCCTGCATTGGGGCGTTTGGCCCGCTATAGGACTCTGAATCCGAGAAAGTGATGCAGCATAGTATGTGCTATGAACATACCTCTCATTGGCCTTTTTCACACGAGACGCCCCCACGCAACGCACACGTGGGTGCCTGTGTATGCATGCGTGGGGGGAGTCCCAGGTGACCGATGTGGCGGGTGGGTGTAGGTACGTGCATGCTTCTGCGCTCCACCCACCTCCACCCATTGCCCGCACATGAAGCCATTGGCCAAAACGGGGATGGCTCTGTGCGTGGAGATGGGTGTGTGTCCATGTGACAGCCGCCTACACACCGAACACCCACCACAACGCACACCCATTCTCCCCCCCCCACTGGCCTGTTTGAAAAAGGCCAATGTTGCATCTGATGACGTGTTTAGCCTCAGATATACATTTTTGGGCCTTTTACTGCTGCACGTACCAGAATATAACATGACTACCGCATCATTTAATTCCACATGTGTAATTTCAATGGGTGTAATAGATTTGTTTTACTAAAAGTATAATGGTAATGATAAGGAAAGCAATGCTTATTACAGCTTTTGAGCTGAAATGTATGCATGTGTGCATTCCATTATTATCGTTGCAGATATCATTGATATCGTTAATACATCTAACTTATTAATTGTTAATATAGATAATACATATAGAATTGAAAATACAAAAAAATTGTACAATATTGATATTACAGAAAATACAATTAACAGTTAACGATACAGAAATTGTAGATTTTGATATCAATTTCGAACATCGATATTACAGAAAATACAATTAACAGTTGACAGTTAGCAATTAACAATAAAGAAATTGTAGATTCTACCTCAGGATATTTCAGAGAACAGAGTGGTTATATGTTAATAATACAGAATATTATTACTAGCTTCATAATACAGAAAACACATTGGGTGCAATCCTATTGAACATTGGGTGCAATCCTTGTAAACTGGGCCTACATGAGACGCACAGCCAGATTGTCCATGCTCAGGCATGCATACACAATGCAAAGGCGTGGCCTGTGCTGATGAGACCCTGATCTCACACACCCCATGGCCTAGGGGATGGAGCAAGAACCGTGCCTGCTCCATTCCCTGGGCGACACAATGTGTGAGCTTGGGGAGTTGCATCGGCAACGGGTTGCATCTTTGCCACCTGCTAAGCACTACACCTGTGGACGGCTTACGCCGGCCACAGGATTACACCCACTGATTATACATCGGTAATATAGTAAACTATTAGTCTGTTTCTGAATCACGATCACTTGAGTTAGACGATTCAGTTGTGTAATCTTCATGAATGGGATCATCTATTTAATCTGTACTGACAAGGATTTGCTGTATATTCGTAGGTAGTTGCTCTCCAACAAACCATTTTGTGGTATAGTGTTCCCCATCTCTAGTAAGGGATGCAAGTTCCCCAAGTGCTAGTAAAGGATGCAGCCTTTGTCAATGATTGAAGTGTTTGCCACTAAGGAAACCTTTCAGGTAACCACACTCTGCAGCAACCTCTTGTGAAGTTCTCATTGTTTCTGCTACAATGTCCATCTGCGTTGGTGGTAAGGTAATATTTTCCTTATAACCAATTACTTGCTTTGGCAGTGAGTCATCAGTAACACAACTATTCCATCCAACTCACACTGATGTTTTCTGTGACAGATGGGTTGGGCTCATGTCATCCAGAGCAGATCGCTTCTTTTGTAACTGGTAACATCTTCAGGAGGACAGGAAGTTGTGAAAGGGTAGTTGAAATATGGTGCCACTTTCTTCTTGTAGAATGGTTGTATATCATCTTTTGTTGAGTTCCTTCTTCATGGTGTAGCCATGTTTTCAGAAATGCTTGCACCACTTCAACTTAAGCACTGGAGCTCAGCAACAGGAACTGCTGCTGCTACAGTTTCAGGTTGTACAATGTTCTGGATGCATATCCCCAAAGTGTCATGAAGTGTACCCAATCCAGATAACGTCGCTGTATTTTTGTCATAATTATCCCACACAACCATAGTAGACAATCCCGGTATGCAGGACAGTTGATCTAGTGTGCATGGTGATCTTTGTGCCACTGATGTTGCCAGGTCTATTTCCAAAGCTTCTCTCACAAGGTTGAGTGCCCAAACTTGTTTGTTCAGTTTAATTTTTTTTTGGTTTCAACCATGCTCTTTAAGCCAATGTCAAGTGCTTGGAAGGTTTAATAGTACCTTGGGTGACAGACAGCAAAAATGGCATCTTTGGCGGTGAAATGAGCCAGCCTATTACTTCTTTTGCTGTTTCCTTCTGTTTCAGTACTGCCTGTATAGAGAGTGTTTAAAAATGACAGTACATCATCAGGAGCACATACTTGATCCTTTTCTGTTGCTTCCGTTGTCACTGGATTAGGGAGTTTCTCACAATTGTTTTTAAAGTGTAAAATGAGGGACCTCAATTGAAATGCAACGTTCTTCATTATGAGCACATGGAGATGTAGCAAATTGGTATGCAGCATCTTTTGCAGCCCCTTGTTCCATAGAATTGGGGTAAAGCACATTCTCTTGCTTCCTAGAAACATTGTCCATCTTTAATTTACCATTAAAGTGGTGGAGCAGTTTTTCAGCAAGATGATCACTTCTGTATTCTGTGCTATCCACTCCTCCTTCTGACAAATGGCACAGGTATTGTCTATGAACAGACAATAAAAACCTCAGGCTTATATTCACAAATGATGTTTCTATTAACATATGGTATTATTTTAGCAAAGGCCTTTGAATGTGCATCTCAAAGTCATCTGTAAGATGACTTTGAGATGCACGCTCCATTTGTTGTCTTTCTGCGCTGAGTTGATGCATTGCTTACGGCATGAACGGTGGTATCTAACCTTTGTTTTGAAGTCTACATCTCCATACTTCACAAATTATCATGACTTGATCATTTAGTATTTTTGCAATCTTCTTAATTTTGTATTCGGCGTTATCACTCTCGCATATTCCTAATGTCTTCTTCCATCCTCTACTACTCTTTGCAGCTTGGTTACAAAAAAATACATATCTTTGGAAGTACACCACATATACTTGTACTGGGGTGATTTACATGTGAGTGCAATACCAAAGTCTCCTGATTAACCTTGCTGCATGACATCTCGTCACTGGTGGGTTGAGAATGTGGAACAGCGGTGAAGTTTCTGTAGCATGGTAGAGTGAACCTTCTAGCATCTAGAGTGGTATCCATGATGATCTTCATATAGATCTGGCAGTTTTTCACATATCATAGTATACATCAATGTTTTCCACTCTAAACATCTCAACTGTGCACAATGAATTGCATTTTTATGAGTCGATTAAGTGAACTTTTGTATATCTCCCAAATTTGATCCACCAGAACCCATGTGAAGAATGCATATGTTTTTGGACATGACTGTTGTATTACGCTGTTGGTAACCTCTGGAGCATCAGCATGAAAATAAATAAATAAAATAAAATTACAATTTCATTACTATTCACATTCCTCACAATGGCATAATAGAAATTTCACATAACAAAAATGCATCTTTAGTAAAACAAATCAATTACACCTATTGAAATTACACATGTGGAATTAACTGATGTGGTAGCCATGCTGTATTCTGGTACTTGCAGCAGTAAGAGACCCAAAAAGGTATATCTGAGGCTACCATATTCATTAATACATCATAAAATGCAACAAGGAGGGACTGAGCATGCACGTGCCATAAGCGGATGTGGAGAAGCGGGGCTCCCCTCCCAGGTCTGATTAAAACTCACTTTTATAGTGCTGTGGAGCACCACTGCTAGTCAAAAAAAGCTAATAAATGCTGGGAACAAGCCAAGGAAAAAGAAAGTCCAGCAACCAGCAAAATATTGAGCGCTTCTATCTCCTAGAAAAAAATGGGGCCCAGCAGTGTACAGCCTCCAGAGCGGTAAAAAAAATGGTGGACACAATCAGTCAGATGGAGGGAGAGAGAGAGGCAGTAGCCAGCAAGGAGCTATCTGAATTAATAAGGAGCCTGAGGCAAGACCTAGGAGCCGCAGCACAAGCGAGAGAAAAACTGGCAGCAGAAGTAAATAGACTGCAGGTGGCAACAGACCTCAGTATTAAAAAGCTGGAGGGTCTGTCTAAACGAATGGAGGCAGCAGAAACTAGAATAACCAACATTGAAGATCACTCACTAGATAATGAGGATCAACTTAGAAAAATAAAAGAGAAAGTGGACTTTCTAATGGACAAAACTGAGGACCTGGAAAATCGCTCCAGGCACGCTAATTTAAGGTTAACTGGTCTAACAGAGGGAGCAGAGAAGGGTGACCCCAGACAACTGATTAAAGAGCTATTGAAAGAACTATTTCCTGGGGACCCGGACATCCATCAGGCCAGAATTGAACGGGTGCACAGAACAGCTAGACAAGCACCGAGAGAAGGAGAAAATCCACGTACAATTATTGTAAAATTTTTGGAGTTCCAGGTAAAAGAAAAAGTACTGAGACTGTCCAGAAGCAAGCAGAATCTTGAATTTAAAGGAAAAACAATCAGAATGTTCCCAGATTACTCAACAGCTACAGTTTTCAAAAGGAGAAAATGGGGAAAATTCTTTTCTACATTACACGAGAAGAAGCTGCAGCCACAATTGATGTTCCCGGCTCGAATGAGTATCCTGTGGAGAGGAAAAAGAAAGTTTTTCACTGACCCGGGGGAATTAGAGATTTTTCTAAAAGACAATCATACAGCCTAAAGAAGCAAGGAATCGCAGAGAAGTAGACTGGGAAGCAGGTCAATGAATCCTGCTAAGGATTAAGAAAAAAAAAAGGGGGGGGAGGGGAAGGGATACCATACAATATAGCTGGCATAAATTTAGCAATTGTCAAGGTTAAAAGGTTTAAATGATTTGGCAGAGGACCAGAACACAAACTGGGAATTGCTTATATTATGTCTGGTGGAGAGGGGGAGAGTTATTAAGTACAAAAGTCTAATGGTTAAAGGTAAACCAAACTACAAGGATGTGAGTTTGAGCAAGAGGGCCAAGTGTACCCTCAAATGAAAGGGGTGACAGCCCCAGACAAAAAGGTCCTGGGAGGGAACTCAAAAAGGAGGACAGAGGAGAGACCACAGACCTTGCTCAGTTGGAGGAGGAAAGACAAGTAAGGGAAGGGAGAAGGGTGGGGGAAAGGGTTTTGGGAGTTGTTATAGGTCACGCAATAGTCCAAAATAGTTCTGGGTCAACAAGGCAAATGATGATTAACTATAAAATATCTTTATTAAAATTGAAAAAAAATGTCTAAAACAAACAATGGATAAGTTGAAACACTTACCTGGAATGTAAGAGGCTTGAATGAACCGGTAAAACGTAGGAGAGTCAAGGAATTAATATGGGAGGTGCATTGCGTTGTCTTCTTCCTTCAGGAGACACATTTAATAGAAAAAGACATATTTAGGTTTAAGAACAAGAAATTTGGCCACATATTCACCTCGTGTGCCCCTAAAAAAAAAAAAAGGCAGGAGTGATGATTGGCATTAAAGCAGGTATTGACTTTAGCTTAGAGAAATTATACAAGGACAAAGAGGGGCGGTTCTTGATGGTCTTTGACACATTAAAAGGAGAGAAGGTTTCATTGGTGACCCTCTACGCTCCCAATGAAGAAACCCTGTCTTTCTTGCGCAAGACCATGATGGAGGTGAAAGGGAGAATAAACTGAAAACTTGTCATACAAGGGGACCTAAATTCGCCAATAACATGGAGGGATCACTCTAATAACAAGCCTTTAAAAGGCTGGCAAAGCAAGGTAGAGCAATGGCTTATTGATAACGAACTAATAGATGTCTGGAGGAAACTAAATCACACCCAGAGGGAATATACGTACTACTCAATACCCCATAAAACATTTTCAAAGATTGACCATACACTGACCCTAAAAGGGGAGCTTAGAAACTGCTGCCAAGCCTACATTAAACACCAAACGATTTCAGATCATCATGGGATAGTTAAAATTTTTGCCTGGGGCCAGAAAAAGACAGCTCAAGAGAAGGGCAATTGGTGTATGGACAGAGGCCTTCTTCAGAACAAATTTTCTTGCTTCCAAATACAACAGGGTATCAAAGAGTATTTTGAGCTAAATGGGGGCTCAGTTGGTTCATGGAATACTCTTTGGGAGGCTGCAAAGGCAGTAACTAGGGGTAACATAATTTCAGTGGGAGCAGCTATAAAAAAAAGAAATAGAGAAACCCTTAGAGATCTGTATAAAAAATTAATAATAGCTGAAAATGAAAAACAAAGACCATCAATTAAAGCCCATAAACAGCTGCTAAAAATAAAAGAAGCCATAAACACGGAAGAGTCAAATAAAATAATAAGAAAGTTAAAAATTATTAGAGCCAAACACTTTGAGCAAAATAATAAATCGGGCAAGATTTTGGCCTGCCTAACCAGGAAAGTAACCACCAAACATACCATTAGGGAAATTAAAAGGTCAAAGGGCCTCACAACTGCAGACCTGGGAGAAATAAAAATGGAATTAAAAAAGTTCTATGAGGAACTATATAGCACCACAACCCCCCCCCCCCGTAAGCAAAATGAACAACTTTCTAGAAAAATATTAAATCCCTAGACTAAATGTAGTGCAGCAAAGATTCCTAGATGCCCTAATTGGGGCAGAGGAAGTAGCAGAGGTCATAAAACATCTCCCCCAAAATAAAGCGGTAGGACCAGATGGACTACCAACTGAATTCTATCAACGCTTTGCCGGAGAACTGACAGCCCCACTGGTGGAGCTCTTTAACCAGGCCTTAAAAGAGGGATCTTTACCACCCTCTTTCTGTGAAGCTAGAATTGTGGTGATCCCAAAGCCTGGAAGAGACCCAAACGTCTGTGGGAGTTACAGACCCATTTCACTACTGAACAGCGATGATAAAATATTTGCTAAATGTGTGGCCAATTGCCTTGCAGCAATAGTGGGACATTTGATACATAAGGATCAGGTGGGATTTATCCCAGGACGATTGGGAACTGATAATATAAGAAAAGCAGTGAACATCATACATCATTTACAAACCACTGGGGCCCTAGCGATAGTTTTATCTACAGATGCGGACAAGGTGTTTGATAGGGCGGAGCCGGCATTCTTATTCCAAATTATGAGAGCAATGGGCATAGGTCAAAGGTTTCTGACCTGGACCAGAATAATATACAAAAACCCGGTATCTAGGCTCCAAATTATTAACAGCGCAACTGAACCATTCAAATTAACCAGAGGAACGAGGCAGGGGTGCCCCCTCTCACCCTTACTGTTTGATTTAATGCTAGAAGGCCTAGCTATTGCCATAAGGCAAGATAATAAAATCAGGGGAATTACAGTAGGCAAAGTGCAACATAAATTAGCACTATTTGTGAACGATATGCTTCTATTTATTAGTGAACTCCAGACCTCGATCCCATCCTTAATCAAACTAATATAAGACTTTGGTAGAATATCAGGATATCGAGATTAATTTTGAGAATTCCCATGCATTAGTATTTGGAGAAAACAGGGTATATGAACAAATGGTCAAAGAGCAAATTCCATTCCAAATACAGGAAGAGAGAATTTAAATACCTTGGAGTTAACTTAACCAAAAACCTGAAAAAACTATATGCAAACAACTTCCCAGAGATACTAAAAAAAGTTTCTAAAGAGGTGGAAGAATGGAAGGAGCTAACTTGCAGCTGGCTGGGAAAAGTCAATTTATTTAAAATGGTGGCGCTACCAAAGTTACTGTACCCCATGATGGTGCTACCCATCAAATTACCTGAGTCCTGGTTCAGAGAAATAAACAAAGTGATGTCCAATGTAATATGGGTAAAAAAGAAGCCTAGAATAAAAAAAGAAACATTGTTTAGTTCAAAAGAAATGGGAGGGCTCAACCTACCGGATTTCCGATTGTACCATAAAGCCTTGAGTGCTTTACAACCATGGTATCACCAGACTGAACACCAGGAATGGGTACAATTGGAAAAACACATGTTAGGAATAAAAAATGTTCAACAATATCTAGTAGATGAGGGACATATAGAAAGGAAAAAATGGAAAGAGCAACCCTTCGCAGGGACGGCTTGGAAGTACTGGCAACAAGTGATAAAGAAAACCAAGGGCAGAAAGGATAAATCTCCGTACTCCCCAATCAATTTAATAATTTTTGAGAAATAACGTACAGCGGGAAAACTGAGAGCGAAATTATGCCAAAAGCAACTTAAGAGAGTGGGACAATTATTCAAACAAGGTGAGATGGTCACTAAAGAAAAATTAGAACAATTAACAAAGGAAAAGATTAACCCATTTCAATTTGTTCAACTAAGAAATGCCCTCACACGAAAAGGAGCAGCGGAGGAGTATGGTAGGGCACCAATTAATATTGAGAGAGTGTTGTTCGAAAGAGACAATAACAGAGGTAGATTGGGACGAATATATAGAGCCCTAAAGATACTGTGGTATAAAAAGAACTATGGATTCATAAGGACTTGGGAAAAAGAACTGGGGATGAAATGTACTGAGAAGCAAGAGAAAGACTTAATAGAACACTACAATAGTTGTGCAGCCTCCCTAGAAGCTAGAGAAACCCAAGTAAAACTGACCTTGAGGTATTACCTCACACCACATCAATTTAAACATTTTGACAAAAAGAGTGACGGGAAATGCTGGAGAGGGTGCAGGGCAGAGGACACCCCATTACATTGTTGGTGGACGTGTGAAAGGGTCCATGAACTATGGAGGACAGTGTGGAGGTACATGGAAGCTATGGCAGGGTTTATAATCCCATTCCAGCCCGAGACCGCACTATTGGGGATATACCCCAACCAAACGGTAATCAACACAATAAAACCTCAGTGTGTAATTTTCTGTTTGGCTGCCATAAATGTGATTGCAAGAAATTGGAAAACAGATACAAACATCAAAGAGGGAGAATGGCTAAACAGACTTTGGTTTATTTTTTCAATGGAAAGACAGTTAGCCAAACTGCAGGACAAAATGGACAAGTTACATGGCAGATGAAGACAATGCTTACAACAGATGCAGGACAAGCCTCTCACAGAAGATGAAAGAACATACATGTTTGACTTCTATATATGAACAGGAAAGGATGTTTGCCCAGACTAAAAACGAAGAAAAAGAAAAAGACAGCAAAACTATGGAGTTGACCTATATGAGTTAAGTTATACTCAGGTTGATTAACAGCTGAGTAAAGTTTACCCTAGTCTTTAACTAGGAAAGTTAAAATGTTTATGTATCACATAGAAAGGATATTGTTGGATTATCATTGTATTATATTATGAAAACCCCATAAAAATATATTTTTTTAAAATAAAATAAAATGCATCAAGGAGAGGTATGTTCACAACATGTACTATACATCACTTTCTCTTATTCAGAGTCCTCTAGTGGCCAAACTCCCCAATGCAGAACATAAGACAATTTAATCAGCACACTTTCTCTAGTAAGAATCAACCTTCTCACCTTTTAGCCTCAGACATGGGAATAAAACATTGTGGGCACCTGCTCTACAGATAGGGAGGTCTTTCTGCTCCCTTGTGGACGTGGCAACCTAAAGGGGGAAGCTCAAATAATGATGACAGCAGCTCCCAGGGCTACCAGAAACCACCTGTTTCATGTCTACTGAAGAAGCAGTTCAGGCAGCAATAGGTACTCTTGAAGAGCTCCTGTGATGAGCTCAAGTGGTGACAGTGGCTCACCAAGGTTAGTACCTACAATGAGATTTTTTGTTTTAGGAGCCATGGGGAATCAGTTTTGACAGCAGCAGAGGATCCTTGATGCCATTTCTGAGCAGTCTTGGGGACCAAGTCTTGCTGCAGTATAGGCTTTGGGGGGCTGGCTTCAGCAGTGGAATGACTTCCAGGTGCTGGTTCCTGCAGCACTGGGTATCAGCTGCTGATACTTGGTTATCAGCTACAGCATCAGTGGTATTTTCAGGTATGGAGATGAAGGCTGTTGAATGTGGGAGGGTGTGACTAGGAGTTGGGAGAGTGTGTGTGTGACTGGGTGGGAGTGGCGGCACCTGAGTTAATGTAGGCATGTGACTGGTTGTGACTAATGCTGAAATGAATAGCAAAAAAATTATCCACAGTTAATATTGGGTAGTCCGGATAGCTTAGTAGTAACCGTAGAGGTTAACCACCAATCTGGAATGCTGAATATTAATGTTTACTGAATTACCACATTACCATTTACTACATTACTATATAACCAAACTAGTCTAGACAGAGGGAGCAAAAAAAAAAAGTAAAAAGGTACTGTGGGAATTCGGTTAACTGGATAGCCAGAGGATAACAAACCGGATACCATTTGGTACTATGGATACTTCAATAT
>QEPC01002983.1:671318-684460 GCA_003113815.1 Sphenodon punctatus | reverse complement strand
TGGGTCTTGAGGAGGGATTTGAAGGAGCGGAGGGAGGAGGCGAGGCGGACGTCGGCAGGGAGGGAGTTCCAGGCATGCGGGGCAGCGAGGGAGAAGGGACGAAGGCGGTTGTGCGAGCAGGAGAAGTAGAAGGAGAGTATTTGAAACTAAAAAAGACCTAGAGTATTTTATACTCAAACATAAAGCTCATGCGGCTAAAAGACAGGACAGATCGATGGACAATTAGCTGGACTATCAGGATTGTTCATCTATCAAAATTGTAGGAAGGTGTGTGCAAATAGTGTTAACAACAGTGTGAGGGGGAGACCTCTCACAGCTTTGTCAAGGAACCAAAGTGTGGGGTCGAGGGAACCGGGCGTGTTGACACCAGAGGGCTATACCCTATGTGTTCTTTTCAAACCGGCAGCTTAGTTCCCCATGGAAGCGGCCTTAGTGGGGAAGGAGTAGGGGGCTTAAGTTGGGACATTTGGGATAGGGAGGGGAGGAGGTGTTCAGGGAATTATGGGGGAAATTGTGTGTGGCTGGAATAATAATATGGTAGGTGGGAAGTGGGAGAATGGTTTGGTAATAATTTGGAAATTAGGAATATGGGGGGATATAATGTTTGACACAATGTTCAAGGGCTAAATACGCCAGGGAAACAGAGGAGGGTTTTTAATTTATTTGGTCAGCGGGTAGATGTTTTCTGCTTACAAGAAACACACCTGGAACAAGATGTGAAAAGGTTTAAATCAAAAAGGTATCCAGAGGTTTATACCTCGTGTGCAGGGAAGAAAAAAAGTGGAGTCATGATAGGTTTTACGGAACAGTGTGGTTTTATGATAGACCAGGTTCATAGAGACAAGGAGGGAAGGTTTCTTATGTTGTGTGGGTCAATGCTGGGGAAGCAAATTTCAGTAGTGACCCTATGTACACCCAACACTCAGACAAAGAGCTTTCTTCAACAGCATCTTGCTCTTATTCAAAAAAAGGTAAAAGGTATGCTAATTCTAATGGGGGACTTAAATACTCACCTCGAGGATAGAGACCATTCTGGCAGTAAAAAAATGGAACCGTGGCAGGTTAAAGTAACGCAAGAGTGTAAGAAATATCAAATGATTGACATTTGGAGAGTAATGAATCCAGAAAAAAGGAAATACACATTCTACCCTGCCAGACACAATTTATACACTAGAATTGATTATGTATTGGGAGTTAAGGAGGCACTACAGGGTAGTAGAAAATGCCAGATCGTTCTGTTTGTCCTCTCTGACCATTATGCAGTTATGCTTTTATTGCAGCTCAAACAGGAGCAGAGGGGGCAACAGAGTACACATTGGAGATATGACAAATCCCTACTTAAACTGAGCGAGGACAGGAAAGAAATAGCTGAAAAAAATGAATTATACTTTCAGGAAAACAAAGATTCAGTGGAAACAGCAGGAATATTGTGGGAGGCAGGGAAAGCTGTCTGGAGAGGCCTACTCATAGCATTGAAGTTGGAGAAGGTCAGGGAAAAAAAGGAGGAGTTAGGGAAACTATATGGAAAATTGCAAAGTGTTGAATCAATAAATAGGGTGAAACCATTAAGGCAACACCATGAGGGGATAACAAAATTAAAAAATGAGATTAACATGGTTGAAACAGAAAAGACAGTGCAACAACTGAGGAAAATAAAATGCTTTTATTTTGAAAATAATAAAGCGTGTAGAGCATTAGCAAAAATGGCAAAGAACCCGTGTAGAAAAACAAGAACAACAGTAGTACAAAAAAGGGATGGTCCAGTATCCAATGATGGGAGGGAGATCAAGGAGGCTTTTGTCTCATTTTACTGAGAGCTTTATGCTTCCCAGGAACCAGATCCTAAAAAAAATAGAAAACTTTGTTAATAACGTGACACTCCCAAGACTAAACCCAGAGCAGGCGAAAATATTAAATATGGTCATAATGAGAGAAGAAATGATGGAAGCTATTAAATCACTTCCTAATAATAGGAATACATCATTATAAATGGGTACATCCAGCCTCATAACTCAGGCTATTATAGGGAAAGTGTATGGGGAAAGTTACAAGAAGCCTTGGAGGACATGCAGGCGAGGTGGCCTAAAATAAATCTCATAGTAGTAGGGGACTATAACGCCCGAATAGGACTGGATAATGAGTTCTTGAAAGATCATGGTATTGTGCTCCACTTGCCAGGGGGTGTAGGTGTGTATAAACGTACATCTAGAGACCAACTAGTGAATAAGGCGGGATTGAACTATGCTGCAATGATTAGAGACCTCGCTCTTATAGTTCTGAATGGGTCAGGTTTCTCAGATCGAGAAGGGGAATTTACCCATATTGGGCCACATGGGGCTTCGGTAATAGATTTTGTAGCAGTATCCCAAAATACATTGACTAAGGTCAAGAACTTCCAAGTGGGGATAAATGTCCTAAGCGATCACCAACCATCAGTGATTAGACTAGACCAGAATGTAAATAAGATACTGAAGGGAGAGGATAATGATAACTCGCATTTGGAAGTCTTTCCCCAACGAAAGTGGGGAAGTTCCTTGGCCAAAGAATTTGAAGATTTAATAAGAAACCAGGATGTAGTAAGCCTCCAGGACAATATAGTGAGCTTTGAGGGAGAAGTGACTAGAGTGGCTAATTATGAAAAGTTGATGAGAATGATATATGAACAAATATTTAGGTCCAAGAAGGAAAATAGGAAGGACCAACCAAGAACAGTAAGTAAGCCATGGTTTGATCAAGAGTGCCGGGCAGCTAAAATCAAGATAGCTAATCTATATGCATTGTATCAGAGAGAGCATAAAAGGGAGTACTTGCAAGATTTCTATAGGAATAAGAAGATATATGCTAAAATGATAAGGGGGGGGAAGAGCATACTGGAAAGAAGGTTGGAATAGAATGCAGGAAGCAGCGGAAATTAAGGACTATGGGACCTTCTGGAAATGCATAAATGGTGCAGTAGGTAAGATTCCTACGCAGGCAGTGTATGAAGTCCCAACGGAAACATGGGAACAGTATTTCCAGAGCATCTTTAATATCGTAGAAATCCAGGAGAGCTATCAGGAGTTAGATTTAACAGATAGTCCCATATGGCCTAAATTGACTCAAGAAGAAATAGTGACCTATATAAGATCAACTAAAAGTAATAAAGCCCCAGGAGTGGATTGCATACAGATAGAATGCATAAGAGCAAACCTAGATTGGTGGGTACCCATGCTAGTGGCTCTGTTTAATTCCATAAATGATACAGGGAAAATGCCAGCAGTATGGGGAACAGCAGTCGTTATACCCGTATTTTAAAAAGGGGAGCGCCTGGACCCCTCTAATTACAGGCCAATAAGCTTAATTAGTATAGTCAGTAAACTCTACGCTAAAGTCCTACTGGGGAAACTTACCAATTGGATAGAGGACAACCAGATTTTACACCCGGAACAGGCAGGATTTCAACGTCAGAGATCAACAGTTGAACACTGTATTATGCTGTTTCATTTAGTAGAAAAATACAAGAGTAAGAATAAGCAGTTCTTTGTAGCCTTCTTGGATTTACGCACTGCCTTCGATTCAGTAAACCGGCGCCTACTGTGGGGGAAGTTAAGAGAAACTTCCATGGATCGTAAACTTCTCCATCTTTTGCAAAAGATACATCAAAATACAGAGATTAAAATAAGGGTGGATAGAACAGGGCACCTCTCTAGAAGTGTGGGAACAAATGTGGGAGTCAGACAAGGATGTGTATTGGCTCCCACATTGTTCAATCTATTCATTAATGATCTGATACCCAAGATGGCAGAGGCAAAATTTCATCCCCCAAAGCTGGCAGCAAGACTGCTGGGATGCTTCTTGTTTGCTGATGACTTGGCTTTGGTCTCGCAAACAAGGATAGGGCTAAAGAGGCAGCTAAAGGAGTTTGCTAGATACTGTGAGCTAAATGCCCTGAAAAATAAATTATGATAAATCTAAAATAATGATATTCTCAAGCTCTAGGAAGACATACAAATGGGAGATACAGGGGAATATGTTACAACAGGTACCCATATTTAAGTACTTAGGGATGAACTTCCAGCAGACAGGAAAATGGAAAGTCCATGTGCAAAGGGTGGTAGAGGCAGCTAGACCAGTTATTAGTGCAATAGCTAAATATTTCTATAACTCTGATAGACTTGAGGTAAAACCAGCAATACAGGTAGGCAATGTAATGGCAAGATCAAAGCTCCTGTATGGAGCAGAGCTATGGGCTCCCTTGACGAAAGTAAAATGGGGAAGCTTGCAATTCCAATTTCTACAAAAACTATTTAGGGTACCTCCAGGTATTCCAGCAGCAGTTGTTAGATTGGAAGTAGGACAACTAGGCTGGGAGCAGGTGGGATGGGCTATGGCATTCAAGATGTGGTTAAAAGTCCACAGTAGTGCCCAAAAGGGCCTAATGGTATACTATGCTGCCGATAAGTTCCAGAATTCACGGGAAGTCTCGATCTCTAGCTATCTGATGAAAATTGGGTTTTCCAGGGAATATCTGGAAGGAAAGGAAATGGGGTATTTAAGGAACATGATAATAACAAGGCTAAAGGACTCAGCTCGACAGGAGGATATAGCCGCAGTTAGCTATACGCGACATCTTAAAGAATATTTAAAATACGTCCCAAATATGGGAGAGATGGCCCCCTACTTGGGAAATAACTTAACACCGAGGGGGAGATATCTCATAATGTGTGCTAGACTTAATGCCATCCCAACAAGAGTATTACAAGGAAGGATTCAAGGGACGAATTTTAGTGAGAGAATATGCCCCTTTGACCAGGTTAACGTGGAGACGGTACATCATGTGTTCTTCGAATACCAGATGTATAGAGGGATAAGGAGGAAATATTTGTCCGAACTGATTGAAAGGTTACTGGGAAGGACCGCATTAAACTTATTGTGGTATGCAATAAATACGAGGGAATATACTCCAGCTGCAGCAAAGTATCTAACACAAGCCATTATTATAAGAACAAGATTTATGCAATCCATGACATTGGAAGGAGCAGAAGAAGAAAGTGAAATTGTAATTGGAATTGATTGACATGGCACACTAAAGAGGAGGTAGGAGGGATTTAGAAGAAATGAAGTGAGATCTTTCCTAACACGTGTTGGATAAGGGTCTGTTTGACAAAGATAATGAGATATTGGGATGCAAATAGATTAAAGCTAGGGATTGGATGGGTTCATGATCAGAAGCGGATTTAAATTCATTTAACCAATTTGGGGATATAGAATGTATTTCATACTGTGTTAAAAGATCAAGGAAAAGTCACTTCATAGTGATATATATATGCTATTGTAAGATACTCCCAAGTGGTACATGTCCCCCAGGGATGGGAATGGCTGTAGTTAAGATAACTTATGATTTTAAATTATTTTTATGTTAAAAATTTAATGTATATAAGGTGCAAGTGTATGTGTTTGTATGTTTATGTAGTGTGTATATGCTATGGCTATGACCATGTGAATAAATTCACTTTACTTACTTACTAATAATAAGGCACCTAGTCTGGATGGATTCTCAGCCGAATTTTATAAAATGTTTAAAGATCAAAGAACACTGACACTAGAACAGATGTAACATGAGATTTTGAAAAGAGAGATAATGCCCCAAACATTTTATCAGGCTCACATAACTTTAATACCCAGAAGGAAGCATGAGCTACCAGCGAGTTACAGATCCATATCGCACCTTAATGTGGACTTTAAGATCTTCGCGGGTATAATGGCCAGTAGATTGAGGGATGTTATTCAGGAGTTAATTCACCTGGACCAGGTGGGGTTTTTACCTAGGCGACAAGGTGCAGATAACATCAGATGGGCGATAAATCTTATACAACAGATAGCGGAGCAAAAAATGGAGGCCATGGTCATCTCAGCCGACGCGGAGAAGACCTTTTTGACCGTGTTGAGGGCCCATTCCTGTTCTACACCCTGGAGAAAATGGGGATGGAAGGGGATTTTATGAGAGGAATCAAGGCTATATACAACAGGCCAGAATCCTGATTATTAATGAATGGTAACAGAACAATTTAGACTCAAAAGAGGAACGAGGCAAGGATGTCCGTTGTCCCCTCTTTTATTTAACAGAGTACTAGAGGTGTTCGCTTGTGCACTCCAACAAGACCAGTCAATAAAGGGGATTAAAGTCAGAGGGGAAGAGCACAAGGTTGCATTATATGCCAACGATGCACTCTTTTTCGTGACTGATCCTGAGATATTTATGGCACCCTTGTTACACCTAATTGAAACCCTTGGCATGGTGTCAGGATATAAAATAAATTTAGATAAATCCATAGCTATGATTTACGCCCAGGAGAGTAAACGAGTAGATCTCTTGAAAGGAATGGTCCCGTTCATGGTAACGGAAAAAGGATTTAAGTACCTAGAGATTAATTTGACTAAACACCCACAGAACCTATACAAGAAAAACTATCCGTAGCTGCTGGAACAAACTAGAAAGGATGCGCAGACATGGAAGGGATTGGCTTGTTCGTGGTTAGGAAGAGGTAACTTATTTAAAATGATGTCCTTACCAAGAATCCTATATAAAATGTCAGCATTACCTGTAGACCACCTTGAGGCCTTTTTTGCTCAACTAGAAAGTACTCAGGAACCTGATTTGGAGAAACCACGTGTCAAGAGTTGCACAGTCTACACTTAGACAAAAAAAAAAAAGGGGTGGCCTAAGCATGCCGAATATGTGTAAAGATCATGCGGCAGCTCAGATGCTAGCGATAAATAAATGGTATTTTAGACCCAAGTATGCTAGTTGGGTGGACATAGAAATGGAGAATCTGAAGATTGGGTCATTCTCAGACTACGTGTTGGATGTAGGAAAGATAGAGAAGAATAGGTGGATTAAGCATCCATTTATGTGGGGGGCGCTTAGGGTAGGGAAGAAAGCTCAGAAAAGGATGCAAGTTAGACAAAATGCATCCCCATATTCCAAGATTGACAGGGTAGAGATGCATGAAAACAATATAGCAGTTGCACTTAGAAAGCAATTGCGGACACATAGATTTAATAGGGTAGAGCAGCTGTTCACACCAGTAGAGTTTAGGAACATTGCATACCTAGAAACACAGATGAAAGAGAAGGTAAATGTTTTCCAGCACATGCAACTAAAAAGTTATTTTACACGTAAGAATGTAGTGCTGGAATATCAGCGTAAGCCCACAGAGTTGGAAAAAATACTATAGGACCATGAAATAGCGAAAGGAGGCCTAAGCAAGGTATATAGGGCACTGCAGAATCTATATGTGAAAGAACCCCTATTGATATGGAACAAGTGGGAAAGGGATCTTCAAATTAAAATTGAAAAGAAGGATAAAATACAAACCAGGCGATATATATTTGAAAAATATAAATCATTGGATACGCAGGACACAATTATAAAGATATTCTACTGGTATTATATATATAACCCCAGAGAGAGTGAAGCATTTGGATAAGAGTGAAACTGGGACATGCTGTAGGGGATGTGATAATGAAGGTAATTTAGTACATCATTGCTGGACCTGCCCCAAGGTGACAGAGTATTGGAGGGGGATTTGGAATTATATAATAAAGGTGATGGGTTAACTTACCATTCAAACTGCAGGTGGCCATACTAGGACATTGCTTAGAGCATATGCATGAACACTGGCAAATTGTAAGGGAATGTCTGGTGTTGGGTTTTTATGCAATTGCAAAAAATTGAAAAGGGGAAACTAGCACTCTACGAAGGGACTGGGAGGACAGACTTTAGAAGAACACGATAATGGAGAAAGTGCTAGCAGAACTAAAAGGAGACAATGATGCTTTTCGTAGCAAGTGGGGACCACTCATGGATGCATTACAGGAGAAGGATAACAAGCGGCGAAGAACGCAACTTCTGGAACTATAAAAACTCTTGGTCTACAGATTTTGAGCCTTCTTCAGTGTGATGGATAATGGGAAATGAATGAAAGCCAGACGCGTGAGGGTTGGGAAGGAGGGATGGGGGAGGTTTTTGAAGGAGTGATGCTTTGCTGAATGGTGGAAAGTGTTAAACATAGGTTTGTTTTTGTTTGTATAAATTTAATAAATTGAAAATTAATTAAAAATAAAAAAAATTTAAAAATAGCTACACCACCTCCCTGGCCCCCAGTGCGGGGCTGGTGCTGCACGGCATACCTGGCTGGAACGAGATCAGCCCCCACCTTCTCGTCCAGCCAGGTTTCCGTAATATATGCAAGGTCTGCAGCCCGTCCAGGACCATGTCCCGGATTATTGGGGCCTTATTTACCACGGACCTTGCATTTAGCAGCATCAGCCCCCCACTGGCGGACATTAGACCCTGCTCCTCCTTTACCCCCAGTGGGGAGGGGGAGGCTTTTTTGACCTCCACAAGGTATCTACGTCCCCTGGGGGCCGCAACCACACACCCCGGTGGACCATACCGTCCCTGTCCCAGAACCACCCCTATAGCCACTCCTCCCTTCCCATCCACACCGTTCTGACCCCCACCTACTTGCTGCTCCCCCAGAGCCCTCAGAGATCTCCCTCCCTCCCCTCTCCCAAAATATCCCTCCACATTCCCACGCCAACCCCTCATCCCACTCCCTGGGTCTCCCTCTCACAGGGAGTTCCCTTCCACTGTCATATGGGCAATGCCCCCCCTTGTCTCACCGGGGGGCAAGGCCCGTCCCCCTCCTACCCCCTCCCATCCCCTCCTCCCTGCATATCCCCCCACACCCACTTTAACTTTTCCTGACTTATAACCATGACATCTTGTTGGTGCTCCTGTTGAAGATTTCGCCTGTTGGTGCTCCTGTTGAAGATTTCTCCTGTAGGAGATTTCTTAGCAGGCCCTGAGTCTGTTCCTGATTTTTGGACCAGGAGATGTACTCTGTCACACCTACTCTAGCTTACCTCTGCCATGTCCCCTCTTATTTGTCTCTCCTCTGAACAGAAGAGTCAATTATTTTCTTGTCTAATTATTTCAAATGTACTTAAGGAAAAGTTTAGCTTCAATAATTTTTTAATATCAGGAGAGTTTATCCACAAATGTGAATCACAGCATGCTATTTCTGGAAGTGCTTAGTTAGAATTTCAGATCATTATTGTAACAGTATTTACAAATATATTTTTTAGATGGCATTTGCCTTTCATATATGTTATATAGCACTTACCTGATCCTCAAAAACATTTGGACTTGCAGAGCCCAAGGAGTGTCAGTGGAGTTCTGCTGCGGGAAATGTTTTAAAGACTGAAGTTATAAATTGTTTAAATACAATTGTGAACAGCTAGTTCTGCTGAATTTGATATTGCAGTCAGCATATGTTTTATAAGTGGCTATATGTGCACCTCACTCATATGTACAGTGGAAGTTTTGCCAAATCACAAGTCTGGTAAAATTATGGTTGTGTGGGTAACATTAGCTATCCATTCTATTCAGCTCTGGATTTCTTTAAATTTAAGTTTCATTCATAATTTCTTGGTCTTCTAAAATTTAATACACTGTTAATTATATTTAATTAGAGAGATTATATTATAATTATATTTAAATATTACATGTGTATACGTTTTAATACATAAAATACACTGTTCATATGTATTGGCAACTCCAGTTTTAAGCGAGTTTGACTATGTTAGCATCATAATAAAACTACTCTACAGCAGCTTCTCTGTTTTTATAATAATATACAGTGTTGGGATTGAACGTGGAATAATTATTTTGTTTCAAATTTAATGTGTCTTTCCATATGTTTGCACATTAACAACAGGAGTACTGCATAAAGCAGGTATAAACAGAGTTCCCAAGCTCGAGAGCCACATACCAAAATGTTAATACCATTGAGAGCCACAAGTTGCATTGCTCCAATCGTGGCTTCCCCTGATATTGGCAAGTGGCAGTGCAGCTTTCCCCAACTCCCTCCCCTTATATCAAAATTCTAGTTTTAAGGTGGTCTGGTGGGTTTAGGCAACAGCAGTAGTGGTACAGGACATGCTCCCTCTGTTCCCATGGATCCGATGAGGTTCCAGTGACTGAAATGTCAGCTTGGCTTTTCTTGCTCCTGAGGGAGCTGCATGGACACATTCCCATCCAGCCACTTCTTGCGAGAGTCACAGTACAGCTTCCATAGAACCAAATGTGGCTTCTAAGCTATCATTTGTCCACCTCTGGTATAAAGAGTGATTTGGCCCACTTTATTTTCATCTTTAAAGATAAAATCACTAGAGGATTCTCGCTCTCAGGTCTCCAACACAGTGAAATGTTTTCAGTCCACCATTTTTTAATTTATTTTTTTTAATCTTCTGAAAACATGGTGGGCACGGCACCTCACAAGCTACCACTACCATTGTAACTAATCCACTACCTCTTTTCTCTAACTTTGACGCTTGGCTTACTTTCTTCCTTTCCAATGATAATATTTCCACCATTGTTCAGAACTTCAGTATCCATGTGGACACTCTCGCTGACCCTACTGCTTCCTCTTGCTGACCTCTTCTTTTGACCTAGCGCATTGTGACGGTCACTCCCTTGACCTAGTCTTATAGAAAAACTGTTCTCTCTTGGATCTCCCCTTTTGATACCCTTCCTGTCCTCTGACCATTGCTTTGCTCTGCCACTTGCCCCGTACTGCTTCCAGAGCCTTTCACTCTTTCCGTGACCTTCAATCCATTGATCCTCTTGGCTGCTTCCTCCCTTATCCCCTGTGTCTCCTCTACCACCTTCCTGGACTCTGCTGTCTCCACCTTCAACACATCCCTTTCTTCCACCCATGACTCCCTTGCTCCCCTCTCATGCTGTCCTATCTGTTGCATAAACACCCATCCTTGGCTTACCCCTACCATCCGCTGCCTGCGATCCTGCTTGAGTGCCATCAAGCGCCTCTGGTGGAAGTCTCGTGAGTTCGCTGACTTCCTCCACTTTAAGTTTGTGCTTTCTGCTTTTAGCGATTCCCTGTCCTTGGCCAAAGACTTCTACTACTCTACATTAATAGAATATCACTCCCACAACCCCCGCTGTCTCTTCTCAACATTTGCTTCCCTTCTGAAGCCTCCCATTCCTCTCCCCTTCTCATTCTTCGCACAGGACCTTCTATTCTTCTTCAGACAAGATTGATAAACTCTGCCTTGCTGTTGCTTCTCAACCTTCTCCCTCCCACACTTCCTTCCCTGCTATTCCCCCTCCTGTCTCTCTTCTCCTTCTCACCAGCTTCTCTTGATGAGGTCACATCCCTCCTCTCTTCATCCAACCCCTCCACTTGCCCACTTCACCCTATCCCCTCTTGCCTCCCAACAGTGATTGCCACCACCACTGTGTCTTCTCTCCTTTACATCATCAATCTCTCCCTCTCTACTGGAACATTTCCATCGGCTTTCAAACACACCACTGTATCCCCTATCCTTAAGAAGGCCACTCTTGACCCCTCTGATCCATCTAGCTTTCGTCCCATTTCACTCCTACCCTTCGCCTCCAAGATCCTGGCATGGGCTGTCTACATGCGCTGTCTTGATTTCCTCTCTTCAAATTCCTCCCTTGATCCTCTCCAATCGGGTTCTGTCCTCTCCACTTGACTGAGACTGCCTTTGCCAAAATCACCAATGGTCTTCTCTCAGCTAAATCTAAGGGCCTCTACTCCATTCTTGTCCTCCTCGATCTCTGCCACCTTTGACACCATTAACTATGGCCACCTCCTGGATTCGCTACACTCCCTTGGTTTCTGGGACTCTGTTCTTGACTGGTTCTCCTCATATCTCTTGAACCACTCCTTCAACATTTCTCTTGCTGGTTCCTCCTCTATGTCACCTCCCCTCTCTGTGAGAGTTCCCCAAGGCTCTGTCCTGGGCCCTTTTCTCTTCTCCCTCTATAAGCTTTCTCTGGGTAAACTCATTGAAACCCATGGCTTCCAGTATCATCTGTATGCTGATCACATGCAAATCTGTATCTCCATTCCCACGCTCTCCCACTCCATCCAGTCTAGTATTGTTGACTGTCATGCTGACATCTGTGCCTGGGTATCTCACTGCCAACTCAAGCATAATATGGCCAAGACTGAACTCCTCATCTTTCCCCACAAAATGTTCCCCCCCTACTTCCCTCTGTTTCCACTGAGGGAGTCACCATCCAACTGATCTCTCAGGTACATAGCTTGGAATTCATCCTTGACTCCTCCCTCTCCTTTAAGCCTCAGATCCAGGCTGTTCCTAAATCCTGCTGCTTCGCTCTGTATAATATTGCTAAAATCTGCCCTGCCTTACTTTTATTTATTTTATTTATTTAACAAATTTTGTATCCCGCCCCTCGTGCCACAGGCAGCCCGGGGCGGCTAACAACAATGATATATATAAAATACAATATAACACTTAAAATATATCCCCCAATCGAATAACAATAATAAAACACAGGAAAAAAACCCATTCTACCACCCCCATCCAACCCATCACCCAGTCCCTCGCCAAACGCCTGACGGAACAGCCAGGTCTTACAATTGCTACAAAAGGTTGGGAGGTTCGGGGCCAGACGAGCCCCCTCTGGGAGGGAATTCCAGAGGTGTGGTGTGGCCACTGAGAATGCCCTATCCTGCGTGGCCCCGGGAAACCCGAGGGACCTCCAACACGGCGCCCCCAGATGACCTCAGGGGCCGGTCTAGAACCTGGGGAGTGAGGCAATCTCGCAAGTAGGCAGGGCCCAGACCATGTAGGGCTTTATAGGTCAAAACCAACACTTTGAATCAAGCCCAGAAGACTATTGGCAGCCAGTGCAGAGATGGGAGCACTGGGCGACCCAGCCCCACCAAGAACTGGGCCGCTGCATTCTGCACCAGCTGCAGCTTCCGAGTCGTTACCATAGGTAGCTCCTAGGGATGGGCGAACGTGGTTCGGTAGTTCGGAGTTCGGCCCGAACTCGAACTGTTTGGACGACCGAGCCCGAACGCGAACAAACCAAACAGTTCGGTCAGTTCAGATCGTGTTCGGATGAGTTCGGGTGGCAAAAAAAGGTTCACTGGAAGGTCAAACATTACAGGGAGGTGTCAGTCACTGAGGAGCAGACTTCCAGGCACCAGGGGTGGAGAGGCTTGCAAGAAACGAAACTAATTATCTGCCTCCCCCCTTCCCAACACCTTCTGAGCTAGTCACTGTTCCTGAACAGCAGG
>QEPC01002983.1:657152-671017 GCA_003113815.1 Sphenodon punctatus | reverse complement strand
CTTAGTGATAGAGATAGCGTTAGTGATTTAGTTTTAGTGTTTGTAGGAGTAGGTCTGTGTACTTATTAGATAATCCATTTACTTCATAGCATTTAGAATAGTTAATAGCGGTTAGATTTAGTGTAGGCAGATATATATAATATTAGATTTAAAAAAATAAGAAAACCCCATATAAAAACCAAATAAAGAACAAAAGAAAACCCAATAAAAAACCAAAAAAACATAAAAAAACAAAAAAAACACCCCATAACAACACTTCCCGAACGGACGAACCGAACAGCCAAACAGCCGAACCAAACAGCTGAATGGCCTAACCGAACAGCCTGTACGGACGAACGAACCGAACAGCAGAACCCGAACTCGGCGAAAGAACCGAACGAACGAACTGAACAAATCCGAACTGAACGGACGAACCGAACGCAGCCAAACCGAACGGCCGAACCCGAATGCAGCCAAACCGAACGGCCGAACCCGAACCGCGATCTGTTCGCCCATCCCTAGTAGCTCCACGTAGAGCGCATTACAGTAGTCTAACAGAGAGGTAATAAAAGTATGGATGATTGTGGCCAGGTCTGGAACTGAAATCAGTGGACGAAGCCGCCTCACCAGATGTTACTGCTCTGATCTCACCCCCCTCATTAGTTCAGCACGCCGTTACCAAAGTCATCCATTTTGCCCATCACTTTGACCGTGTTCAGCCCCTCCTCTCCACCCTACACCGGCTTCCTTTACGTGAACACATTCAGCACAAGCTCCTGGTCTTCACCTTCAAGGCTCTTCATGGCCTTGCTCTTGTATCCTGCAACACTCCCTTTTCTCTTGCTGCCCCTCATGCCTCAAACTCCTCCCCTAGACATGTTCGCTCTGCTCCCTCCCTCCCAACTTTCAAATCCCTCCTGAAAACCTACCTCTTTCGTCAGGCCTTCCCTAGCTCATCATGAGTGAAATTGCGTGCTCTTCCCCCTCTCTCAGAATCTAGTTGAAGCACGTGCACCTGCAGCTTCTCAATCTCATGAATGGACTCCTCTCTCTCCCCCATATTTGCCCCTCCCTTGTTGTCTCTTAGATTCTAAGCCCCTTGGGAGTAGAGACCTGGCTATAACTACTAATTGTACAGCACCAGGTACACAGCTTGCGCTATATAAATAAAAATAATAATAATAATTAATAATAAAATTCACCGAGCCATTCCCTTTTGACCTCCATAGACAAAGGACTTCACCATGGAATATCTTTGAGTCCCATTCTGGCTCTGCTTTCAGTTGAACATTTATTTCTTTGGCTTTTCTTTGTTTTCAATGCTTTTCAATGACACTTTGACAATAAGTCAACAAAATGGAAGCCTTGACAAGTGCTTGATTTCTGATTGGTACAACATGGTGTTGGTGCTTTTCTCTAGATCATCAAATCTGTTTCACTGACTGTCTTGCAATTAACAGCTTAATGTTTCAAAACTGAAAACTCTGGAGTCCTTCATTCCTTCAGTGTGTTCATTTTAGAGGCAGTCATCTTTTAGTATGTTACTTTTCAAAGCTTGCTACTCCAAGGAGCTCAGCATCAAAGTGTCTGGAATTCTTTCCATGTAGGTGTGGAATTGGGAGACCCACTGGCCCTTTATCAGTGGGTGTTGTCCAATCTAACTTGGTTCATCAGAGCCTGCCTCAAAGATGAAGACTTTGAAGCACAGACCCTTTATCAGTATATGTTCACTTCTTAGCACATAGATAACTTTTGCACTGAAGTTTTCTGCATTCTGGAAACCTGATTCTGTGTCGACATAGAGGTTCTAGGTGCTGCTTGTGTTGAGGGGTTTTGTGTGGCTGGTGAATACCTGCCACATCTTCTCACTATGGCTGACATGGCAGATTCAAAGGTGACGTATACATATAATGTAGAGGAACAGCAAGAAAATGGATTGCTTTACATGATCTGGTCTTGGGAAAGTCAGTTAGATCCTGTGGAAAAATCCTTAAAGTGGAAGATTGATACAGAGGGATAAAATAGTAACGCCTCTCACTGAGTTAGTGGTGAAGGCAAGTTTGGAACTTGGAAGTACTCAGCTCTGAGCTCTAAAATCTTTCTATTAAATCAGGTAAATCATTCACATTAAGTAAGTTACAATGTCAGAATACAGCAAGCCATACAGTATACTCTTCAACATCATAAAGAGTGATGTATAGTGATATATGAGATGTTCTAATATAACCTGGTTTCCTGCTTCAGCTTCAGTTTCCTGCTATTCAGAATAATGTTCTATTCTCTTACCATACATTTCCTTTTATAGCGGATGGCAAACGCTTAGCTTCTGTTGGAATAGATGACAATCACACTATTGTGCTCTGGGATTGGAAGAAAGGAGAGAAGCTTTCAGCAGTAAGGTAGGAATTTAGACTATTGCAGAATCTGTATCAGAACTCTTTCAGATGGCAATGATGAGAGAGGATACAATAGATAAAAAGAGCAAACACTTTTTTGAGACCTAAATGACCAGTTTCCTTTGCATGTTGTTTTATCTAATCAATTGGTTTTAGCTTATCCCTAAATTTTCCCTTGGGAAAAATCCTGTAGGAAAGGAATAATCAACAGTCAGCACTGTAGAAGTCAGATGTTCAACTAGAAAAACAAGATATTTATTCTTCCTCAAGGCCTCTGTGCATACACGTAGTTAGTTATTATGCCCCTTGGCATTGAGCTACAGGAACCATCTTGAAGAGCTACATCCATTTGGTGACACAAGCACTTTCTACTGATGCTGATGTCATTAGCTCTACTGTATATAAGATCAAGCCCCTTGGATCTCCTTTGTTCCTTCTTTACTACTATTGAGTGCAAACAGACTACAGAGTCATGTTGTAAACTACTCTAGATTGGCTTTAGCCTCACTTCTTTTTATTGTCTCACTTTTTTCATTCACTTCCTGATGGAAGTGCAACAGGGCTGGCAGTTTTTAAAGGAGGTAATATTGGAGGCATAACTATTTGCTCAGTTTATATATTTTTGACTGGCTACGCTACATGCCTGAGGAAGGGCCCTGTGTGAAATAAGCTATTTCAGCCAACAACTACTGGTCCAATAAAAGATATCATTCAAACCACCTTGCTTCCCTTACAAACCAAATAAAAGAAATATGGGAGGAATCAAAAGAGGCCATCATGGTTGCACCAAGATCTCTTGCAAGACCTGGAAAGGAAACTAAGTGAGAGATACACAGAAAATGAAAGGAAGAATGGGCCACTAAGGATGAGTATCAAGTAATAGCATAGGCATGTCAGAACAAAATCAGGAAGACAAAGACTTGTAATAACCTCCAACTAGCAAAGGATGTCAGAATCTATAAGAGGGGATTCTACTGATATAGTAAAAGCAAGAGGAAGTTTAGGGAAGGTGTGGGTTCTCTGTTCAACAGGGAAGGTACAGTTTTAACAGAGGATAGGATATGCAGAAGGGCAGGATTGCTCAATAGCTACTTTGCCTATGTCTTCTTAAACTGTGACCAGTTGCTTAACAAGGAGGATATGGTCAGTGAGAGGGAGGAGATGCAGGTCAGGATAACTAAGGAAGATGTAAAAGATTACCTGGCTAACTTGAACAAGCTTAAATTGGTGAAGTCTGATGAATGGTACCCTAGGATTCTGAAGGCATTAACTGAAGAAATCTTAGAGCTGCTAGCAATTATCTTTCAAAACTCAGGAAGAATGGTTAAGGTCCCAGAGGACTGGAGAAGAGCAAACATAGTGCCTATTTTTAAGAAACAAAAAAAGCATGACCCAGAGAATTATTGACTGGTCAGCCTAGAAATATTTTTGAACAGATTATAAAACAGTTAGTTTGTGAGCAGCTTGAGAGAAAGAGAGTGATAAGTTGTAGCCAACAAGGATTTGCTAGGAACAAATCATGCCAATCTGGTCTTCTTCTTTGACTCAGTTACTAGTTTAGTTGACAAGAGGAATGGAATTGATGTAACATATGTTGACTTCAGCAAGACTTTTGACATGGTTCCATGTCAAAATTTAACAAAGACAAATGCAAGGTGTATTGCATGTAGGAACAAAAAAAAACCCCAGAAGCACAAATATAAAATGGGGGATAATTGGGGCTAGGCAGTAACATTGGAGAGAAGGATCTGGAAGTTATACTGGATCATAAACTGAACATGAGTCAGCAGTGCAGCGCTGTTGCAAAAAAGGCAAATGCCATTTTGGGTTGCATTAACGATCGTATAATATTCAAGATCTCTCCTAATAGCATTTTGAACCTAATAATATTATCATCACTATTAGCAAATGGCTCTGCTACCATTACTCATTCCACTAGACCCTCTGCTCCAGTTAGGACAAGATCTACAGTAGCTTCTTCTCTTGTGCGTTCTAGGACAAGCTGTTCCAGGAAGCAGTCATTTATGGTGTCTAGGAACTTGGCTTCTGCAACTCATCCTGAGGAGACATTTTCCCAGTCAATGTGAGGGTAGTTAAAATCCCCCATCATTATTTCACTGCCTACTTTTGTAGCCTTCCTAATCTCCCTTAGCATTTCACAATCACTATCGGCATCCTGGTTAGGGGGTAGATAATACAGCCCCACTAATATTCGGTTTCCATTTAAACATGGAATTTCTATCCATCATGATTCCAGGGGAGAGTTTGTCACTTATCATTTTTATCATGCTTGATTCAATGTTGTCTTTAACATACAGGGCTATTCCACCTCTGGTACAATTAACTCTGTCGTTTTATATATTTTGTATCACGGTACTACAGTGTCCCATTGATCTCATTCCACCACGTTTCTAAGCTGTCTGTTATATCAATGTCCCCATGTAAAGCCAAGTATTATAATACCCCCATTTTAGTTTTGAGGTTTCGTGCATTGGGATACAGACATCTAAGTATTTTAATACCCTGGTGCTTGTGAGTGCATATTTTGTTTATTTTGAAAGTATTCAAGTTTGTCTATTACATACTACTGCCTACCTGCTCTGTCTCTGATTCTTCCCTGTCATCTTTACTGGAATACACTGTATCACTGTTAATAATGGCACCACCTTGGGTTGCCTCCATCAGAACCAGTGCTCCACAGCAGCTGTCGGCTTTCCCCCAGATATTAGTTTAAAAACTCCTCAACCACCTTTTTGATTAAGATGGAGCCCTTCCTTCTGGTGTAGTCTCTCTCCCTTCCCCAGTTCCTAATCTAAATCTCTTCTCCCTGCACCATTGTCTCATCTACACATTGAGACTCCGGAACTCAACCTGTCTGTGGGGTCCTGCGCATGGAAAGGAAGCATTTCAGAGAACACTATTCTGAAGGTTCTGGATTTCAGCCTCCTTCATAGAAGCTTAAATTTAGCCTTCAGAACCTCTTTTCTACATTTTCCTATGTCATTTGGTACTGACATGGACCATGACAACTGTCTCATCTCTAGCACTCACTAAAATTCTGTCGAGACATTGCATGAGGTCCACTACCCTCGCACCTGGCAGGCAATTGACTATGCAGTCTTCACAGCTATCACAAAACCCAACTATCTGTATTCCTAATGATCAAATCTCCCACTTCTACAGCCACCCTATTCCTGTCAGTTAGGGTCTGATTCCCTGGAGAAGTATCTTCAGAGGGGATACTATGGCATCATCTAAAAGGCAGGTCCCATCTACGGGATTATTTCCCACCATAGCAGCTTGATGCCTTCCTTCCCCAAGACCTTCATCCTTCAACCTAGCACAAGGGCTGCAAGAGCAGATGTGAGACTGCTCTACTACTTTCACTGAACAGCATGCTGTCAACCCTACCCTCTGTCTGATGTCGTTTTAGAAGGCAGTGTTGTATTTATTCCAGTAGAACTCTTCACCACCCCCGGTCCATCTTAATTCAGTTTACAGGAGTAAGTACTGTGTGGGCACAGAAATCCTCAAAGAAGAAAGATAGTTACTCATTTGTAACAATTGTTCTTTCTCCCCACCTAACAGTTTATTAACATTTCCTTAATGTGGGAGAAATAACCAGGACCTTGTGAAACAGATTATTAAAAATATAGTACAGAGAGAGTATGGTTGACTTGTTGGTCCCAAATACAGGAAATTAGAGACAAAATAGTAGGGTGATTATTTTTTTATTGGACCAGCTTCAGCTTCAGTTAGTGCAGGTGCATGTTTTTGGACCTCACGGGGTTCTTCATCCAAAATGACTCCTGATTTGCCTGATGAAGGACTCCGTGAGGTCTGAAAGTTTGCATGTCCACTAAGTGAAACTGGTCAAAATAAAGAGATCACCCATACTATTTTGTCTCTGTTCACCTAAAGACTTGTACCAGGACAATAGCTAAACACACATACAATTATAGCTTGTATCAGTAAAGCATTACTAAGCTCACTTACTATCACTATGGCACATACACACAGTTCCTTCCCAAGACAATCGTAGGTTGTACACCACTCTTCCCATTCCTACCCTGGCTAATCACAGACTGCACTTTCTTGTTCACCATTTCTGCTGCACTGGCATGTATGTTCTCTACACTCAGCTGCCCTGCACAGTCACATGCCTTACTTGGATTTTCCTATTCTATGAAGCTGGTGCTTTCCATTTCTGCAGCTTCTGGACCTCAATTCTTCTGCATTTAGCTGCTGCTGGCAACTTTGATCTGGGGTTCATCTAGCTTGCATGCAGCAGCTGCTCTTATAAGAATATTCTTATTCTCCCCCTGCTGCAGACAGTCCTCAAGATGGGTAGCTCCTCCTCTTGACCGTCAAGGGGCAGAAGATAAAAAGACGATTTGGACATGCCTCCTGAGCTACCCCTGATCTTATCACCAGTCTGTTCTTCTGCCTCGAACCGGCAGGACGCGTTTTCTTTGCTCCATCGGGAGCGATTTCGTCTTTGAAGGGCATTCCGAGTCTGGAGACCAAATAGAGTGGGGGCTGTTGATGGGGCCTTAAGGGCAAGTTCTCAGTGCCGAGTCCCTGGAACTGGCACTAAGTCCCTGCCAGCTTGCTTGCAGTTGCCAGTGAGCAGGCGCCAGGACCTGAGGACTCCCGTTGCGGCTGCGCCTCAGTGAGCCCGTGTCTCCCCCGTCATGAACAGACTCTTGCAGGGCAGTGAGTCCGTTCCGCCAGTCACCCCCTCTCCTCCCCCATCTCTCTCATGAAGGCAGCACACCCGGCTCCTCTTCTCCCATGCAGCTGCAGAGCGAGAGAGGGACAGGATCATGGATCCCAGCCTCAGACCTGAGGTAGGTTCTTTCCGTCTCTGGGGGATGGCGGTATATAGGAGTGATCCTGCGCCACAGGGTCCCTCTCTTCCTCCCTGGGTCCTCAGTTTTTTCTATGCCTCTTGTCTCCTCTGTAGGCTTCCTCGCAGGGAGACCTGGCTGCTACTGGCTTACCAACCCCGACTGAGATGCCGTTCAACTAGTCAGACCCCTTAATTGCCCTTGATCATACTGTGGGCAAAATGCTGGACTCCCTGACCTCGCTCTGTGATAGACAGGGCAGATCAAAGAGAAAAGGATCCCAGAGGAAAGATAAGGCTCCTAGGTCAAAGAAGAGGCAGTTTAAAAAGGCGGGGAACCCTCTTCGCCCAGCAGGTGGCACTGTAACCCGCATGTTGGAATCTCCTCAGCCTTCAGACAGCTCTGCTGAAGAAGGGGGGGAGGGGCAAGCTGGCCGCTGATTCCCTCAGGTTTCGTTCAGACTTGGAGGCTCCCAGGAGTCCGAGTTGGAGGAGGGGGAATGGCAGGAGCCCCTGGACAATCCTAGAGACCAGGACAGACAGTTCCCCTTACAGTGTAGGGAGCAACTTCTGTCTCAAGTCATAAAAACTCTCCACCTGCAGGAAAAGCCTTCTAAGGAGGATTCCTCGGACTCTGGGGAGGAGGATGACAGAGACCTTATCCTCTCTATTCAGGCTGGGGTTAGGGTTGCCCCTCGACAGAGCCTTTGAAAAATTGGTTCTGTCAGAGTGGAAGTCACCTGGAAGGGTTTTTAAAATGACCAAAGCCCAGGAGGCGTTCTGTTCTTTTTCTAGAAAAAAGAGGACTTGTTTAAAAACCTGAAGGTGGATGAAGCTGCTGCCTCCCTAGTGAGGAAAACAGTGTTTCCTACTGAAGGGGACTGTTTCCCTAAGGACCCCCACGGATAGGGCCATAGATGGGGTCCTGAGGAAGGTTCTGGATTCCACCACGGCCTCCCTTAGAATAAACATCCTTTCCTCTTATGTTGCCAGAGCTATGATGTCCTGGACGCACGAGCTGCAGTCCTCAGACATTTTGGACAAGAAGTCTAAGGTTCTCTCCTCCCGCGTCATGTTGGCAGTTGCTCTTTTGACAGATGTGACCACGGACTTTCTCTCCTGGTCGGCCCGTTCCGTTGCTCACACCATAGCAACAAAGAGGAGAGTTTGGCTACGTTCCTGGCAGGGAGGCCCCACAGCCAAAAACTTGCTTGTAGAGGGCCCCTATAAAGGGTTTAGATTATTTGGATCTTCTTTAGACCTCCAACAATTTGGTACAAAAAGAAAATCCTTTCACGCCCCACCCTTTAAGTTTGGCGGCCCCTCTTCCCCCTTTCCCAGGAGGAATCAGTCAAATGAAAGAGACTCTAGGCAGCCCTTTCGTTTCAGAGGGCAGAAGCAAAGTGGCACTAGAAATTTCAAACCAAAAGAACCCATCCTCAGTCAGTCCAACAAACAGGCATAACTGGCAGGGGAACGTGGAGATAGGGGGCAGGCTCCAAGCTCTCTGTCATTTGGGAAACGTTAATCTCAGACGCCTGGGTATTGCAACTGATTCGCCAAGGCTACTCAATAGAATTACAAGGGTTCCCCAAGGAAAGCTTCTTGTCTTCCCCAGTCTCCAAGGACCCCCACAAGCACCTCGTCATGTCCACAGAGCTACACAGGTTATGGTCCCTAGGGGCCATAGAGAGGGTTTCTTCCAGGGAAGTCGGCTTCGACCTATACTCGATAATCTTTCTAGTAGCCAAGAACGGCCAACGGAGGGCCGTTCTGGATTCGAAAGCACTAAACAAATGGGTCAGGCCCCAGAAATTCAAGGTAGAGAGGGTGAAATCCATCTGCCAGAGCCTGGCACCGGGAGATTGGATGGCCTCCTTGGACTTGAAGGAGGTCTATTTGCACATCCCAATTCTTCCAGCGCACAGAAAATAGTTTTCGCTTCCACTATGACTAGAGCCATTGGCAGTATAAGGCCCTCCCATTCGGTCTCTCCTCATCCCCTCGCACCTTCTCCAAGGCTCTCATCACACTCATAACAAAACTGCGCAGGGAGGGGATCCATATTTAACCGTATCTAGACAACCTCCTGGTCAGGGCTCCTTCCCAGGAGAAGATGTCGGTGGTTGTTGCCAGGGTGATACAATACCTAAATCACCACAGCTTTATAGTGAACATCCTCAAGAGCCAACTGGTTCCCTACTGCAGAATAGAGTATCTAGGGGTGGTGATAGATACTTCTTTAGGTGCTGTCTTCATTCCCCAAAAAAGGCAGGAAAAGATCTGCTCTCTGATCTACTTACTGAGCCAGCCAACGGTTGAGGCTAAAAACTCTGGCAGGGGTTCTCGGTCTTCTGGTATCATGCTCCGAGCAGCTCCAGTGGGCCCAATTCAACCTCAGACCCTTGCAGCAGCTGCTCAGACCTTTTCAAAAAGAGCTCACGAGCGGGTACAATCCATGATTGAGCATTCCAAACCACCTAAAATCCTCCATGTCCTGGTGGTTAGAGAAGGAAAAATTCTCAAGGGGTGTCCCCTTGGTGGACTCCCTCCGAAGGATCCTCACCTTGGACGCCAGCTTAGCAGGTTAGGGAGCTCATCTGGACGACCGCTCAGCCCAGGGCCTCTGGTCCAGGATGAAGGCAACCAGGAGTATCAACTTTCTAGAGCTGAGAGCTATCCGCCTTGCTCTACAGTACTTCTCGCCAGTCCTTCTCAGTGCTCACGTGCTTGTCTACACAGACAATATGACGGCAAAAGCCTTTGTGAACCACCAAGGAGGCTCGAGGTCCCCTGCCCTCCAGGCCGAGGCCAAGAGACTTCTGAGCTGGGCTCAATCCCATCTGCTGTCTTTAAAGGCACTGCACATAAAGGGGACAGACAATTATCGTGTGGACTGAACAGGAGGGAGGTAGATCCCCACGAATGGTCCATGAACAGGGAGGTATTCAGACAGCTGGTCCTGTCCTTCAGCTCTCCGGTGATGAACCTATTTTCCAGCCCCGAGAATGTGCAAATAGACCTTTTCATTATGTGTTCTCGGTGCTGGAGAGCTGCGAAGACAGATGCCCTCAACCAGAGCTGGCCTGCGGGCCTTCTGTACGCCTTTCCGTCCTTTCCCCTGATTGCAAGAACAGTGGCAAAAATATAGAGAGAGAAGGCCCAGATTATATTGGTGACTCCATGGTGACCGAGACATCCTTGGTTCTCGGACCTCATGGAACTGAGCGTACAAGACCCCTATTCTCTTCCGCCCAGACACGACTTACTATGCCAGGGCCCCTTGTTCCACGAGGGTGCAAGTTCTCTAAATTTAACAGCCTGGAGGTTGAGCACCTAGCTTTTTCTCAAAAGGGTTATTCAGAGGCAGTCCTTAAGACACTCCTGGCCTCTAGGTGACCGGCCACCAGGCGCTCCTACAGGGCAACCTGGAAGTTTTTTTCGCTATGGGCAGTGGCTAGGGGTCAGGACCCCTGTAAGACCTCAATCCCTCAAATTGTAGAGTTCCTTCAAGCGGGCTTTGAAAAGGGCCTCAGGTATAACACCCTAGCTCAACACACAGCAGCTCTAAACTTGGTGCTGCATGCTGTATCCAACAAGAATTTCTCGGCACACAAACATGTCCATAATTTCTAAGGGCGGCACGACACCTCTCTCCTCCGGTGGTCCATAGGTGTCCATCCTGGGATTTGAACCTGGTCCTTGATGCTCTGACCAAATCCCCCTTTGAATCCCTTTGTCAGGAATCTCTGTATATGCTATCCATAAAGGTGGCATTCTTGATTGCGGTGACATCAGCTAGGAGAATGTCCGAGTTGGGCGCTCTGTCGATGGAGGAAAATTTCTATGTTTTCCATAATCAATCTGTCACCCTCAGATTAGATCAGGCCTTTATTCCAAAGTGTATTCTCTCTTCCACAGATCCCAGGAACTGGTGCTTCCAGTGCCACCAGTGCACGCGAAGGAGAAGCTGTGGCACACCCTGGACGTCCATCAGGCATTAAAAATTTACCTCTCAAGAACTCAAGGCTTTAGGAAGTCCACAGCCCTTTTCGTTTAATTTGCAGGCAAGCCTAATCGGTACCAAGGCTTCTAAGATCTTGATATCGAAGTGGGTTAAACAGGCGATAATTGAGGCGTATAAGGCCAAGGGAAAGTTCCCTCCCTTGCAAATTTGGCCTCACTCTGTGCGGGGGGCAGCCACTTTGTATGCCTTTAAGGCGAAAGCCTTGTATGATGAGATTTGTAGTGCCGTGACCTGGGCCTCTATCCATACCTTCGTCAAGCATTATAAGATCAGCACCTACCAATTGGCAGACGCTGCCTTTGGTAGAAGGGTTCTACAGGCGGTGCTAGATCCTTCTGGTGCTGTTTGTTCCCACCCTTTAAGGTTCCACTTCCTACTGCTCGGGTATGTCCCATCCGGAGGACTGTCTGCAGCAGGGGGAGAAAAGAGAATTGGTCACCTACCTCGGTGAATTCTTTTCTTCTCCTGCTATGCAGACAGTTCTCCGGCCCCACCCAAGCAAACAGTAACTTTTAGCAAGTTTGGGGGGATGTTTTTTATTTGACGATCTCTATCTCTCCTGATGTCCCACATAAATAGTTAGGTCTGGTTTCTAAGTCTACACGAGCCGGTCCTCTGCTTTGGGACTCCCTGGTGATAAAAGCAGGGGTAGCTCAGGAGGCATGTCCAGATCATCTTCTTATCTTCTGCCCCTTGTTGGTCAAGAGGAGGAGCTACCCATCCGGAGCACTGTGTGCATAGCAGGAGAAGAAAAGAATTCACTGAGGTAGGTGACCAATTCTCTTTTCTTACCCTGGGAAGGCTATCATGCCTTGAGTAGCCGTAACCCACTCTGGTTCACCAGGCCACGTGATGCAGTGCATTATGTGGCCAGCTGCCACCAGATGTTTCCCCCCGCTGTGTGGTGGGATGAGCAGCTGGCTGCTGTGTGCTGCATCCTCTGGAAAAGTCCAAGGATGCGTTGTGTAGCAGCTCTTATCCCATACGCGGTAAGGCTTCCCATGTGCTGGGGCCCCTTGTGCCCTGCTGTGTAGTGAGCTACACATTGGGGCTTTGACCAGTGGTTGCTGTTCCCTGTTGTGTGCTGCCATGTCACAGTCGGTGCAGGAATTTGGTTGGGCTGGAGGAGGAAGACAGGGTAGGGCCAAGCGCCTGCTCATGTGGCTGGCGCTTTGACCTTCCCCGGCCGTGGCTGTAGGTCCGACAGTGACCCTTCTGCCCTATGGGGAGGGTGTGTGTGTGCCCATCTGCCAGGCTCCCCACATTGGCTCTACAGTGTGGTGGCTGCACTTGTCCACCGGCTGTCACAGGACTGTGCAGGGATCAGGCCCCAGTTCTCGTGTGACTGCACCCAAAGATGCTTATTCAGCCCATCTCCTATCGGTCTCAGCATCTGCTCTGCCTTCTCAAAGCCTTCTCTTGGTGGTGGGTTTACAGCAGTACCTTCTGTATTCCTTGTCCTTGGTGGAACAGATAGCAGATGACAACTGCACAGCTTTTATTTATTTATATATATTTATTTTTATTTTATCAATTTATACCCCGCCCCTCCTGAAAACAGCTCGGGGTAGCTAACAATTTAAAAAGAATAAAAATACAATAATATAAAAATACAATAATATAAATATAACACCATAATAATATCAACAATTTAAAACAGGGTTAGGACAAAAAATAATTTTTAATATATATATTTAAAAATGTGTGTGTGTGTGTGTGTGTGTGTGTGTGTGTGTATAGGGGTAGGGTGGAGCTAAAAAAAAAAACTCCCCCCCTCCCCAAAGGCCTGTGTGCTCTTCTTGTATATAGGTGTTTGCATGTCATTTTCTCCTATCCTTGTATCTGAGATTATTGAAACTTGGTGCTTCTGAGCCTAGTTGCTAAGCAAAAGATGCCCTTGCTGCCTTTATCTCCCACTGCCCTTTTAAGGATGTAGTTCTAGTCATTTTGTGGCTTGTAATCTTTTGAAAGAGAGGGTGGGTCACGGGGAGCACACTACTAACCCTTGTCTTCTGTTGCAAATCAAAAAACGTTTTTCATGTCTTGGGGTACATTTTTAACCCAAGTCCTTTGGCACTCAGATTGCTTGAATGTGTAAGCTAACATGAAATGTGATGGGTTAGATTTCTACCCCAGGCTGGGGTATAAATCTACTCCATATTAACCAAAACAAAAAACTTAACAGTTTTTAAAAAACCCTTAAATGCACAAGTTTTCTTAAAATACAAAAAAACCCTAAATTCAGTACAATTACAATTCAAAAAACCTTCCACTCCATACATTGCAACAAAACATAAGCTCCAAAAAATATAGAAATGATTTCTGAATTTGAGCAATATTTAATATTTTCTCCTCATCAACATACATGTAATATGTACTTAATTCCTTAACATACATACTTTAATTCATTTTTATCAATAACTAAACTTTCACATTTTTCCATTATTAAACTTTAATTTATTATCATAATTCGACAAGGAACAATTTTTTCAGAGTGCATTAAGTCTGTTTCTACAGAACTTCATTCTGTACAACGAATTGTATAATGTTGTCTACACTCACATTCTTAAGTTCATTGTATGAGCTGTATACAATTTGTATACATGTAAATAAC
>QEPC01002983.1:625544-639518 GCA_003113815.1 Sphenodon punctatus | reverse complement strand
GCATCCCTAGTAGCTGCCTTTCCCACAGTCAGGGCAGCAAGGACTATGAGTTCTGTTGATCTGACTTGATCAACTCCAAAGAAGAGAAAATGCATTGCATTGCTGTGATCCCTTTGGTGGATTTGGGAGGAAGCTGTTTGTCTTCCTTTGTTAGGACAACCACCAAGTCTTCCCTAGTTATGATGCATTGAGAGTGAATGTGAGCAGAACAAGTAAAAATGATGAGGCCCTGAACCCCGTCTGACTTGTGTGTGTTGGGGAGAAATTGTCATATGCTACTATTGCTTGCACCATTTCCCCAAGTAGTGGTAAGTTTCAGGAGCTGCTATGATGACCTATCATAGCAGCTCCTGAAACTTACCACTACTTGGGGAAATGGTGCAAGCAATAGTAGCATATGACAATTTCTCCCCAACACACACAAGTCAACAGAGAAACTGGAAACTTAATTGTGTGGTACAAGAGTCCATTTATTTACAAATGTACAAGTTGAAAGGAATGGTTGGGGCCAGCTATTGGTTCCTCCAGCCAGGTCCCGCTGAACTCTCTAGGCCCAGCACTCCAGGGGTTCCCCAGGAGGCTGTCCCTCTCTAGCCTTCTGCCCCCTCAAATTAGCATGCCACCTTCTGCTAGGCTGCAGCTCTTCACTCGGACTCCAAACTGAAAACTACCCCACGCAGAACTCAACATTGCCCAGCCAGTACTTGGCCCTGCCCGGCCAGAACCATTGTTATAAGACAAGAGGCTGGCAGGGGACCTAAGGTGTGACTGATGGGCCTGACCCTATACAATGAGTTTCATTCCAGGGGAATGAATCCCAACAGGGAGTTACATTCCCAGGGGGGCTGGAGCAGACCAGATCCATAACACTACTATTTAAAAATTAACTCAGGCTTTCTACTATTTAAAAGTGCTAACATAATGGACTGTGCAGTATATTTTGATTAATATTTCATTTTCTGTGTTTGTATGTTTGCAATGGCCTATGGCCACGTGTAATAAACTATTTTGAAATTTGTATATTTTCTTGGAAGCTTCCTTCATGTACAGTGGGCACATCTCAAAGATTTCTAACACCCTCTTGCAGCGTTCCTCATTTTATGTCTCATGAAAACATTTGGTAAAATCTCTCTCGGCGTATAGGCATTTTCACACAAGACACTCTCCACCCACTACCCACCCACCCACTATACATGTTGCAGGACTGCAGTGTTGTCTTATGAATGCCCTGTAACATGTATAGTTGGTGGGTCGTGGGTGGAGAGTGTTTTGTGTGAAAATGCCCTATGATTCAGGCAGTCCTATGCAGGGTGTTGCTCCTCTTCCAGAGATATAGGCAAGATCCAAAGCCTTGATTGGCAGCCTAAGCCTGGAGGAGGAACCACCCCGGCTTTGCTTCCCAGATCTGTTCCTGCCTTCAGAAAGTTAGGATCAGGACCTCTTTTCTTCTTTCCTGTGAGGGAGTGAAGTAGGCCTTGTACTCTCTTGTTTTGTTTTTGTTTTTGTTTTCTTTCCCCCTCTGACTCCAAGTAGTTTAGCTAGGTAGGGGAGAGGGTTACTTTAACACTTGTTCTACTCAGAGACCCAAAAGTAGAACAGGCTCCCCCACCCCCAGAACTCCCTCCATCAGGGAGGGTAGCACAGAGGTCTTTGGGGGTACCTTATTCTCTCAGGAGAATAGAGCCCAATGGTGTGTGTGTCTCAGGCCTATGACCTCAACCTGTGAGTGCACTAGGGAATGGCCCTTCCCCCTCAGCAGGGTCCGAGTCACCAGCCAAGAGGAGGCACTGAGACAGAAGCCCAGGCAGACTCAGCCTAGCATCCCTCTGTGGAGTGCCCTGGGAAACTCACACTGTGTCCTTCTACCTCAGAGAGGCCCAGAGGGTGGGCAGAAAACCAGGACAAGGGCCCAGCCTTTATGGAGCTGGTGAGTAAATCCCACTCCCCTTAGTCACACACTTTTTCACGGGCCTCCAACTCTTCCACCACCTCCTTCTCAGGCTCTTCTTAGAGCTGCTCTGGGAGGAAGTGTGGCTACTGCAGGGGACACAGACACAGTTCATGCTCCTGTCGGTGCAGCAGACACAACCATTACTGGCCCTGGGATTGCTACAGATCTGATAGCTTGAGGAACCACCACAGCCATGGTCATGGCCAGCATCACTCAAGTTCTGTCTCCTCAAATTCAGCCAGCTCCCCCTGGCACCACCGTGGGAGGGAAGGGGTCTCATAGGCATTCCAAGGAGTGCTTTCAGCACTTTGGACCCAATACCTCTTGAGGCCCCAGTAATCCTCTTGCCTCACCAGGGTGAGAATATAGTTCCCCCATCAGTCCTCCAGTGATTGGGGCAACAGTAGTCACTAGGGGGCCAGAGGGTGTGTCCCATTTGCTGGGTATGGTGCCAGATGAAACCTCCCATAGTGACAAGGACACGGACCCAGTGCGGCAGTTAGTCAGCAGAGCTACCTCTTCCTGGTCAGGGAAATCCCAACCTGCCTCCCCAAACCCTCTCCTGGTAGCAAGGGGTACGACTCCCCTTCCTATCAATGGATAAGGAAGTAGAGGACCCAGTAACAAAAGCAGGGATCCACATTTTCCAGCCTGAGCTTTTTGGACACATAGCCAAAAAGGTTGCAATCCATATTGGCCTCTCCATACCAGCTCCTCCTCCACCTCTGAAGTTAACTGAGCATGCTAAGCTTGGTTCTTCCCTAAGGCATTGCCAGCTGAGGCCTGTTTGCCTCTGCCCTCATTATACTTTAGGCTACTGAAGGCAGAGTGGGCTCAGCCTGCAAAAAAAAAAAAAAAGGGCTTGCCCGCATTAGCTAAAAAGTTACATTCCCTTTCTGAGACCCAGTCAGGGTTGTTTCTGTTACCAAAAGTCGATGCTGGAGTATCTGATCTAGCCAAGGCCTTGGTCCTCCCCATGGATGGGGAAGGCACTTCTAAAGATCCTCTGGACCACAAGATAGAAGCCTTTTTGCGCAGAAATTTTGAGATCTCATCTGCAGCATGCAGGGCAGCCACAACAGCCTTGACCATTTCTAGGACTGTTGTGTTGTGGATTAAGGACCTGAATGCAAAGATATGGGCTTAAAAAATTATCGGTAACTGCTTCCTTTATAGCTGATGCAACCCTGGACGTGATCCAGTTTTCTGAGCGAGCTATAGCAAATAGTTTGACAGCCAGGAGGGCAGACTATTTATGACTGAAGACAGGGAACTGAAAATCCAGGAGTTGCTACAAGACATACTTTGGACCAAGGTAACATCTCTGATATCTCTGGCCAGCACTCTAGGGAAGATGGTCTCGTGCATGGAAATTGTTCCTTGGGCTCGCCTCCATCTCCTCCCCCTCTAATACTTCTTTCTGGGTTGGCAGACACAAATAACGGCCAAGCAAAATCAACCAGCAACTGTCCTGAACTCCATCAGGGACTCAGATTGATGGCTACAGAAAAATCTTTATTCTGTGGGCCAGCCCATACAGGAGCTACCCAGAATGCTGGTCACAACTGATGCGGGCCTTCAGGGATCAGGAGCCCACTACAAAGGAGCAGTGGTCCAGGGCAGATGGAAAATGATCGAAGCCAGACAACGTATCAACTGGCTGGAGCTGCGGGAAGTTCGCCTTGCCATTCTAAATTTCTGCCCCATAGTCAGCGGCTGCCATGTGCTCATACACACCGCCATTGCCATGGCCTATGTAAACCGATGGGCCACCTCAGGCTCTCCACAGTGAAGTATTCACACTGTTCCCTTGGGCAGAACTCAATCTCTTGTCCCTGACGGCGAGACATGTCCAAAGAGAGACCAACACAGAAGTGGATTGGCTCAAGAGGCAGACCACAAACCCAGGGGAGTGGTCCCTGAATCCATCAATCTTTGCAAAAATAGTTCTGAAGTGGGGGACCCCTACAATGAATCCATTCGCCAATGCATCCAACCACGAAGTACGCAAGTAAGTGTCAAGGTACAAAGATACAGACATGCTATCTCACCAGTGGCCTCACCAGCTCCTTTATGACTTCCCGCCAATACTGCTCCTACCAGCAGTACTGAAGAAAATACAGAACCAGCAGGCGGAGGTGATCCTTATATCATCTCACTGGCCAAGAAGACCTTGGTACTTGTGGATCAACCAGCTACTGATCACCCCAGGGTTCCTACTTCCTCAGTGGGATAACCTCCTGACTCGAGGCTCCTCTGATATCAAGGTATCAACAATCTGCACCTTGCTGCCTGGATATCGAGTGGTAACAGTTAAGACTGTTCCGCTACTCAGGTAAGGTACTGAATAGCCTGCTAGCAGCTAGATGTGATTCAACGAATCGTATCTACAGCACCACCTGAAGGACTGAAGGTTGCTCATCAGAAGCAACCACTCCTGGCAGGCACCAGCTAGGTGCTACATTTTTCTTCAGGATGGTTTGGAGAAGGACCCGAGAATGAGAATTCTGCGCAGACCGGTATCTGCATTAGCCACAGTGATTGTTGGAGATGATAATGTTCAACTGGCAAAACATCCGTACCTTTGAAGGTTTCTGAGAGTAGATACGCTTGTATCTTCACCAGTAAAGCACAGATTTCCATTCTGGAGGCCAAACATGGTTTTGCAGGCTTTACAGAGCTCATCATTTGAACCACTACATCAATTGTCTGTAAAGATTCTGTCATATAAAGTGACTTTCTGTGTGGCTATAACATCTGCCCACCTGGAGGGCTTTTGAGGACAAAAGTATATCAGAGCTAGGAGCCTAGTCAGCAGACCTGAAGCTTTGCTGGTTTCATAAGGACAAAGTCTCACTACATTTACACCCAAACCTCCTTACAAAAGTAAATACCTCTTTCCAGAGAGACCAGGACTTAGAACTCCCAATGTTCTGTCCAAACCCTCAACAGCTCTGAGAAATTATCTGGCATGTGTTGGACGTGCATAGAGCCTTAAAGATTTACCTATCAAGAACTAGTGAATTTAGAAGTGATTCACCCTGTTTGTGGGGTGCAGGAAGGGATAAAGAGGAAGTGATGGCGAGGGGTGTATTAAGTTAGTGTACACGTCAGCTTCAGCTTACACTTTAGCTTAAGTTGCCTTAGCTGGGTTGCAAGCACCTTTAGGAATCAGTGCCCATTCCTCCATAGTGTGACCACCAATGTGGCCCTGCTTCAGGGGACCTCTATAGATGACATCTGTAAGGTGGCATGCTGGTCCTCAGTTCATACCTTCACATGCCATTACAACATTTATTTTATTTATTTATTACATTTTTATGCTCCCTTTCCCACAAATTTTAGGGTGGCTCACAGTCACCAAAAAATGTTTAAAAAGTTAAAATCCATACAGTAAAAACACCCTCCCCTCGCCACCACCCCCATCCCTGCCTGCCAAATGCTTTCCCAAATAAAAAAGTTTTGCACCGCTTCCGGAAGACAGTCAGGCTCAACCGAACCTCCTAGGGAAGGAAGTTCCACAACAGGAGGGCAGCAACCAAGAATGCCCTCCTGCACATCCCTGCCCCATGAACAAGAGTAATGGATGGAACACACAGGAGGGCGCCCCTGGTCAACCGTAGGGGCCACAAAGGAATATGGTAGGATAGGCAGTCTTTCAGATATATGGGACCCAGATGATTTAGGGCTTTAGAAGTTAAAGCCAGCACCTTGAATTATGCCCGGGAGAATGCTATAGGCAGCCAATGCAGATTTCCGAGCACCGGTGTAATGTGCTTCTGGTGACTCATCCCCCAAAGGAGCCGAACCACCGCATTCTGCACCAGCTTCAGCTTCCAAACAGTCCTCAAGGGCAACCCACGCAGAGCGCATTACACTAATCTAGCCTTGAGATGATGAAAGCATGAATGACAGTGACCAGATCTGAATCAGAAACAAAAGGCTACAGATGGAGTTGGTGAAAATTGCTCCTATCCACAGCTTCCACCTGACGGTCCAGGCACAGCGAGGGATGCAAAATTACTCTGAGGCTGTGAACCTGAGTGACCAGAGGAGGCCAGACCCTATCAGTGACAGGTGTCCCAATCCCCTCCAGGTCACAAGACCAGCCAACCATCATCACTTCAGTCTTGTCAGGATTCAGCTTCAGTTGGCTCACCTTTATCCAGTCTCCGACAGCAGCCAGGCATCATGGTAAGCACCAAGACTACGGGACTTGGGTCAGATGAAAAAGAGAGGTAGAGCTGAGTGTCATCAGCATATTGATGACCTCACCCCAAACCTCCAAATGACCTTGCCCAGCAGCCTCAAATACATATTGAACAAGAGGGGGGACAGAATTGAACCCTGCAGGACACCACAGGGACGGTCCTGAGGAGATGACAGACAATTGCCCATCACCACCTGCTGAGACCTCCCTGACAGAAAAGAACGGAACCACTCAAGATTGGCCTTTGATAACAGTTGATCACGAGGTGGTGTTGGCACGACTGTGGGACCTGGAGGGGATGGGGTGCACAGGACAGCTCTTGAGTGGTTCCGCACTTTGCTGTCTGGGAGGTCATGCGGGTAGTGATGGGTGGTTGCTCATTGTCTCCTCGGGACCTTCCCTGCCATGAACTTCTTTCACCAACTCCATCTGGTGAGGAGGATGTAGCCTTTTCTTTTGGATTCAGATCTGCCCACTGTCAACCACGCTTTCATTACCTCAAGGCTACATTACTTCAGTATGCTCCACGTGGGGCTGCCCTTGAAGACTGTAGAAGCTGCAGCTGGTGCAGAATGCAGCAGCTCAACTCCTTTTGGGGACAAGTCACCCAGTGCATGTGCACCCACACTTTCCCTTGGTCTTTCAGCCTCATGCTTCTTCCTGGGCAGGTTGGGGGTAAGAATGAAGCTTCCAATTGCATGCACTGCCCTTGATGTCTTTGCTTTTGTTTGGGTGCGGACAACAGGAGAGGTCAGTATTTGTGGGGCCTGAATATGGGAGAACAGGTTTGATGGATGTGGGATGTGTATAGAGCATGGGTGGGAACTCCCAGTCTGCAGTCCGCTTCCAGCCCACAGGGTGACTTTCTCTGGCCCACCACCCTTCCCCCCCTCCCCCCCCAGTTCCATGTTGTGCAGCCCATCGCCTGCCTCTCTGTGGCCTGGGTGGACCTTGACAAGCCACACAGCATGCAGTCAGACACCCGAGACTGATCACCCTCCGGACATCAGAAGGAGCATTGGACTGGCCATGGCAACTGAGGAGCTAACTCAGACTGACCACATCATCAGGCTGCCCAACCGAGACAGCTGGAGCAACCTGGGAAACTTCAATAGCCCCTGTGACTGCAGGGGTGCAGGAGCAGCACCCAGCCGAGACAGCTGGAAGAGGAGCAGCATAGGAAGGAGAATAATAGTTTGGGGCTGCCAGCCAAGGCAAAATCCATTACGCAGCTTCTCGTTTCAGAGTGCTCTGTCAGACTGTTAGTTTGCTTGAGTGGTGCCCATATATGACTATCAGAAGTGTGCTTTGCGGCATAGGATTGCATTCTTCTTATTGAAATAACTCTCATGGGGAGTGGGAATGAGAAACAGGCTAGCATGCTCAGAATAGAGAGCAAGAAGCTTTGTCCTATGAAGCTCCCTGCTGCAAGGCAAAGCTCCCGCTGGTGAAATTGACAAGTCAAACTTCCCCTTGGTGAAACCCTTACCTTCTTGCTGGTGAAACGGATGATTGATTTTAAATGATTTAAAATGCTTTGCTAATTAGTCTTAATTCTAATTGATTTCTAATTGTTTTTTGACGTGTGGCCCCTGGCACATTTCATGACCAACAATGCAGCCCCCGGGCACAAAAAGGTTTTCCACCCCTGGTATAAAGAAACTCCCCAGTTGCCCACAGTCGTCCTTGGGGGGTGAGGGGCAGTGGAGAGGGGTATGTTGCCACCTCTCTGTTTTGAGCCAAAGTCTCTTGGCTCCAAGAGAAAGCGGCCCCACAGTCTCCCCTGTTGCCCACACCCCTCCCTACCTTCATTAACCCCCAAACACCTGTTCCCCATTCACCCCATGCCTTAAAATGGGGGCAGTGTCTGGAGGTTAATGGAGGAGACAGGAATGTGGGAGGCTGGAGGCCAGTGGGGGAGGGGAGGATGTGTGGATGGGGTTGAGGGAGGAATGGGGCTAAAAGACCAAGAGAAAGTGTGGGTGCATGGAGGCTAAGTTGGAAGCGGGCACAATATGTGAAACTGTACAATGTCTTTATTGCTTACTTGGCGTGTATGTTAAAGAAGGAGCCTTAACTAATAAATTTCATGTCTTTTGTTGCATAATTGAATGTGTAAGAGCCTTAACTACTGTCTTAAATTGGGAGGTTTTTTGAGCATGGGATTTCCTTGCATTTTTTATAGTGCCATGCACTACAGTCTGTCAGGTGCTGCACTATCAACTTGACTTTCATACACATCTAGATGTGTATAAGAGACAGGTCAGGTGCTGCACTATCAACTTGAGTTTCATTACATAATCAGAATCCTGACATTTTAGAGTTTGAAACCCCAAATGGTTTCCAGGAAGTTTTCCTTCTCTGTAAGGAATTTTTTTTGGTAAAGATGTCCCCCTATACTTCAGTATTTGTTCCCCCAAAAATCAAGGGATTTTTCTTAATTTTTAATTTGCAGACTCAAGCACCAGAGGGTGCCAGCAAGATTATTTGTCTCCTCCATAAAGACACGTAAAGGGGAGGGGGAAAGGTGCACATATGGTGGGAAAGAGCAAAGAGAGAAGAGGAAAAGGGGAAGTGGGAACTGAAGGGTAGGAAGAAAGGGAGGGTAAAGATACAAGGGATGAGGAGGTGAAGAGGGAGGAGTGGAGAAAAGAGGGATGGCTGTGGTGAATTAAGCATTTGGGGGTTAATGAAGGGAGAGAGGGGTGTGGGTGAATGGGGGAGGGAAGAGGTGGTTGGGAGAGTGGTATGTGGAGGGGATTGGGGATGAGTGGGGAAGGGTGTATGGGGTGAATAGGGAGGGAAAGGGTGTTTGGGGATTCATTTTATTTATTTATTTGTATTTATTAAAACATTTGATATCCCACCCCTCCTGACAAAGGCAGCTTGGGGTGACTTACGATGTATAAAAATATAAAAATACACAACCAACCTAAGCATAACATCTAATTTGGGGGGGGGGGGGGGAGAGAAGAGGAGAAAAAAGGGAGAAAACATTTACCTCCCCCCTACGGAAAAGTGGAGGGAAGAAATAAACACTCCACCCTTACCATCCCCCTTGCCAAAGGCCTGGTGGAACGGCCAGGTGCTGCATTGACGTCGGGAAAAAAAGAGGTCCGGGGCTACCACCCACCAGGGCCTCTGCTGTGAGGGAGTTCCACAGCCTCAGTGTGGCCACTGAGAACACCCTCTCCATAGTCACCCCCCGGGATACCCGAGGGACTTCCCAGTTGACATCAGGGCTTATCCTGAGCACGGGGCATGAGGAGATCCTACAAATATATGGGGCTCAAGCCGTATAGGGCTTTATAGGTAAGAACCAGCACCTTGAATTGTGCCTGGAAGACTATAGGCAGCCAGCGCAGAGAACGGAACACTGATGTAATATGCTCCCAGTGGCCCGTCCCATAAGGAGATGAGCTGCCACATTCTGCATCAGCTGCAGTCTCCAAAGCATCACCATGGGCAGCCCCACATAGAGCATGTTACAATCGTCTAGTACTGAGGTGATGAAATGGATCATAGGGGCCAGGTTGGAGTCCGAAATGTATGGCTGATCAATGACGGGCGACATTACACCCACCGCCTTCCCCACTACCATCATCTTCATCTTGTTACGATTCAACTTCAGTCGACTCACCCTCATCCAGTCCTCCACAGCTGCCAGACGTTGTGTAAGCACCAAGACTGGAGGGTCTGGGTCAGATGAGAAAGAGAGATAGAGTTGAGTGTCATTATTATATTGATGACAACGAACTCCAGAGTTCCTCAAAACCTTGCCCAGTGGCTGCATATACACATTGAACAGGAGAGGGCACAGAATGAAACAGTGTGGGACTCCACACGAGAGGTCCCGGGGAGATGAAAAATGGTCCCCGAGCACCACTTGCTGAGTTCTTCTGGCCAGAAATGAGTGGAATGAGAGAAATGGGTCTGGGGTGAATAGGGAAGTCGTGTTTGAAGGTTAATGGGGAAACAGGTGTGGGAGCCTGGGGGTCAGTAGGGGGGGAAGGAGGTATTGGGGGGTTAATGGGGGAAACAGGGATGTGGTGGACGAGGTGAGGGAGGGTGGAAGGGGATGTTTGATAGTTAATGGGGGAGACAAAGATGTGGGGGCTAGGGGTCAGTGGATGAGGGAGGGTGTGTGGAGGGACTGGGGGTCAGTGACAGCTAATGGGCAAGGGAGGGGGATGAATGGGGTGATCTGGTGCCCTGTTTGGTGTGATTTTATGAGGGGACCCTCCCACTCTCCATTCCAGGAGTACCTCCCCAGTCCCATCCCTTTTTTCTGATGTTGGGTGGGCAAGCATGATACACGAGGGGTTTGTCCTGGGTTCCTCTCAGCTGAATCGGAAGAATGTGTCTGGATTCCTGGGAAGAGAAACTATCTCCCTTCCACTTCCACTTTAAGCCCCCTTGACCCATCTCTCCACTCGCAAACCCTCTTCCAGCACAACATCCACTCGAAGCATCCTGATGCCCTTCCCTTCTGTAGTATACTCCAGACAGTATGCACTGCCCCTTGAGACTCTAAGCATCCATACTGTTGCCAACCAGCAGTTGGGGATTCCCTAGCAGGGGGGCTGCCATCATGATGTTCTTTCCAGACAGTCAAACAGGGAGGCTGCGGCATTCCAGCCATAGTATAAGATGGGGACGTCAACAACTTAAAATCAAAAACTAAAGAACATATTGACAAACCAAACAGAAGAGCAAACAGAGGACCCAACAACTCAATTTTCTAACACTTCCCCATACACCGTGATGTAGCCACCGCAACAAAACCCTTGCTGAATCAAAGTTGCCAAGTAGAGGGAAAAATCCTTTCCCCTGTCATGTTTAAATGGCTACAACTGTCTTGTTTTCCAACCGATTGTCTTCAAATGTGGACACATTTCCCCCCCTTAACCAAAGGACCCTTGAGGCCAGATTACAAACTAATAGGAGTCACCAATCTCAAGTTGTTAAACAATAGAATGTTCAAGGTTTTAACGTTGCTTTCTCTATGCCTTAACTATAGAGGTCCTCCCATGCCTCTATAATAACATATATATTTCATTGAGCATGGTTAGTAAGAATAGCTATGAATAGCTCTCAATAACTGATTAGGTGAACTTGTAAGGATACATCATGTAAATATGTGCAAATATCAAAGAATAAAATTATTTTGTTTGGTACTAGGTGTGTTTTAGAATAGTAGGATGAAATTAAAAATGGAGGTATAGGCTACATATCGGAAAAACATCCTGACAGTGATGAGCGTTGGGCAGTTGAATAATCTTCCAAGAGAAGTGGTATAGGCCCCATTGTTTAAAAGATTTAAAATTCTGACTGGACAAAGCACTAAAGATGTGGTGTAGGTAACAGTACTGCATTGGCAAAGAGAAAGAACTGGATGATGTAGTAGGTCTTTTCCATCTCCAGCGTTTATGACATCATACATTTTAACAGTCAACGTTGGCAGAGAATATTATAAAAATAAAGGGTAACTTTAAAAAAAAAAAAAAAAAAAAGAAGTACAAGTACTGAATGTGAAGTACACAGACTGCAGCCTATGAACGGTTTCTTTTATCCATTTTCTCATGTATTTGTAGGGATTTGTAACTGGAGGAAAGGATGGAGTAGTGGCCCTCTGGGATGACACCTTTGAACGTTGTCTCAAAACATATGCCATCAAACGAGCTGCCTTGGCCCCTGGCTCTAAAGGTGATGTATGGTTCATCAGACCCCTCTCTATTTTCAGTTTTTCTTTGAAAGTTAGATTTTAATAAGCTGTTTCAGCAAAGTTTCCTTACTCTCCAGTACGTGGAAATCGGGTTTTAATGTAGTAAAGCTGAAAAAGAATAACACTTTTCAGAAAGCCTTTTTGATTTTAAAAGTGTGGTTCTCCGCTCTTCCCCACCCCATAGGGAAAAATTTAAATTTCCAACTTCACAGATAAATCATTAGTGTGTTCTGCCACATATTTTTTCTTTAGTGGCAGCTAAGGTTTTGCAATTTTTAAAAGTTTTGTTGGCACTATAGAACCAGCATATTTAAGAGGGAGTGAGCAGCATTCAATTCCTCCTTGTCTAACGTTTAACTAGTCAAAATTTAGTTATAGGGCATTTTCAGACAAGATACTCCTCACCCACCTCCCACCCACTATACATGTTACAGGGAACCCATAGGGCAATACTGCAGCCCTGCAACATGTATAGTGCGTGGGGAGTGTCTTGTCTGAAAACGCCCATAGTCAGTCAAAACTTTAGAACAATAGGGTTGCTCTAACTGATGGTCTAGTTTTGTCTAAAGAACTTTTAATAGTGCTGATGATGCATCAGAAGGAAGCCAATTAGTTTTCTAAGTTTGCACAGCCTGCCACTAGGGGAAACATATCTTTTATTTGCAAACAACATATTTGATTTTGCAATTGTGAGATAAGCATTCTTTCTAGTCCCTCCCTTTTACTGCATTCACACCTTCAGAGGTGAGTCAGTCCACACATATTTTGGCTCTGGGAGAGAACCTGGAAGCCAAAACATGTGCGGAGTTTGGCCGGTGCGAAAGCTCCCTCATGCAGCTTTGCTGGCGATCACCCAGAAGAGTGTAGAGCAGGGAAATCCAGCCACATGAGGGGGCAGGCTTTCACACTGGCTAAACCCCGCACATGTTTTGGCTTCCAGATTCCCTCCCGGAGCCAAAATATGCCTGGACCAGCCCGCTGCTGAACGTGTGAATGCAGTCTTAGTCATTTTAATTAAATGGCCTTAGAAATTAATGATAAGCTACTATTGTCCAGAGGGCTATTACATTATTGATCTGTAGTAAGTCACTGGTCTGAAGTGCGTGGCCTTGAATGATGGATTAAAAATTAAATTGAACTACATGTTTCAAATAATACTAAATTCACTTCAATAAACTTTATATTGCCTTGTTGAATCAGCAAGCTGAATGGAACGTGTTCCTCCCAAAAATTATGCAGCAACTTGTACTCTTTTTAAAAAAATAAAAAGAGAGAGAAGTTTAAAAATATTAAGTAAGTTTTGCATTGAGAAAACTTTCTACAAACAGCATTATGAGATTTCATGTATAATTTTCTGTTTGTTTTGTCTTAGAGAAAAGGGGAATAGAATGGCTGGAGCAGAATTATTCTGTGTGACAAAGGTTTAATGTCTGCTTTGGCTTGTTCTTGTAAATGTTGTATAGCCAATTGTTTTTCCAAACTTCTCACATTTGTTGGCTCATGTTTACTTCTGGCATGCAGCCTTCCATGGCTGACTTTACCTCTATAAGTTGTCTATTATTAATTATTATTATTATAAGCACTTGCATAGCATCAGCGATGTACCTGGCACTTTACAGAGAGTAAGCTAGACATGGTCCCTGCCCAATCTAAAGACAGGGGGAGGGGAGACAGTGAAGGGGGAACAGAGGGAGAGACAAAGGATGCAACGATCATGAGGATGCGAGAACTCAGGTACACGTTCTTGGCTTGGTTCAGTACATTGGGAGTTTGCAGATAACAGGTGGGGGATAATCCTGGGTGGGGATGATTAGCAGGAGTTAGGAAGGGTGGAGTGGAAGAGGTGGGTTTTGAGGAGGGACGTGAAGGTACGAAGGGAGGGGGTAAGGCGGACGTGGGCAGGGAGGAAGTTCCAGGTATGCGGGGCAGCAAAGGACAAGGGACGAAGGCAGTTGGGGGAGCAGGGGAGGCATGGGAGGGAGATCAGGGCAGAGAGGTAGGGGGGAGCAAGGTTGTGAAGGGCTTTGTAGGTGAAGACGAGGAGCTTATTCAGAATATGCTCAGGAAGGGGGAGCCAGTGGGGAGAGG
>QEPC01002983.1:562350-586167 GCA_003113815.1 Sphenodon punctatus | reverse complement strand
TTTTGGTTTGAGGTTTAGCTGGCTAGTTGGTTCTTTAGCTTGTACCCATCATGCTCTATAATATGAACCAGTGTTTTTCCCACTTGGGCTAACATATATTCAATACTATTTATATTTAATCTACTAATGCTACAAACAGGTGTTATATAGTTACTAAAGTCATCTAAACGCAGGTTTACAATCATGTGATATGGGAAGAATACAATCAAAATGCAGCACAAGTCAGTGTACACAGTTACTAAGATAAAAACAGGTTTACATGGCCAGGTGAGATTACAATAAAAATGCAACAGTCTGACTAAATGAAAACTCAGGCTTGAAACTACGGTTATCAAACTGCAATATCTCAGCTTTTATCCAACAGATTTAGATGAAAGTTTCACAATATGAACCATTTACTCCAGTGATACTCCCCAACAAATTCCACAATTCTGACTTTGATCATACCAAAGAAATAGAATGTTGGGGCTTTATAATGTAGCGTGCAACACACCCTAACCATTAGAGTGCTCCTGCGCTCTAATAATATAGAAAAACTACTGCAAACAACTACGCACCTCACCGTGCGAGGTTTGACCCAAAATCAGGGTTTGGCTGTCGGACTACTAACAAAAACAGACTAAACATTAGATTTTAACTCCTACTAAGCTCTTTGATTGCTATTCTTCTTTGTCCCTTTATTCTACGTATTTTTATGGACATTTTACTTGAGCAGTGATGAATTATGTCATAAATTCTTCTCACATCATAAAATTTAGACATGTTTTCAATTATTTATATGATGATTTTTTAATTTCGTACTCAAAAAACCTTCCATTTGAGAGAAGTGGTGGCTCCCTTTGTAGCCATGGTTCCTCTCTTCCTCCCATTATATATATACTATTATATAACAATAGAGGGAGGGGGGTAGCGAGAGAGTTGAGTTATGGGGTGTTTTACTGTATATTTCAATAGGGACAGGATTTGACTTAATAACAAAAAATATATATATGCTGTATATCACAGCAAGATAATTAGCTGATATTTTTACATGCTAATATTCATTAAATTAAAAACATGAGTGTTTAAGCAAAATACTTATTTCAAAAGCCGTTCCTGTAAAAAAAAAAGTGTTTTGTCATAGGGATTGAATGATGAAGATGTTTTTAAACAAGAACTTACTTGCTTGACTAACCAGTCTTGCTATTTAATTTCATAATGAAATGCTAGAACTAAATTCAGGGTTTAAGCACTTTTAATACAGATGCATGTTATCTTGCTCCAAAAGCAACATCGCTATGTGTTTGTATTTTAGCAGTTCCAGGAGTGGGTGGGTTGTTAATCCTTTAAATAGTGAACAAATGTCATTAAACAGTCGTTAATTACAGATGGAACCCTGGCCCCAGGTCCTTAAAACTTAGAATGGACAAGGGAAGGAAGCCAAGGGAGAGAGGAATGTTAGGAAGAGTAGAGATGTGAAGGCCCAGAAAAAAACCCAGAAACATTCCAGAAAAAAACATCCCCTCCCCCTTTTTTCTGAGGACTTTTTTCCTCTTTTTCCAATAGAAAAATTGAAAATTTGGGGAAAATTTGAAAAAACCTCATGAAATATTTTCTTTTAGAAGCATGAATTAAATGTTGTTTAAGACAAGGTTTTCAATTATTGTTACAGCTGCCATTTACTCTCTCAACATTATTTCTAATAACTATAACACAAAATCAAAAAATAAACATGTGAAAGAGTAGAGAAAACTGTTTCAGTCTGTGCAGATCTTCAGTTTTCTGAAGGTCATGAAAATAGAAATGATGGTTCAGAATAAAAACTATTGATGGGTGTCTTAGACATAACGTCAATGGGTGTCTGAATATGTGTTTTGACGTTGATACGAACACCCGTTTGGCCCTGTGTTCACCATGAGGCGCTGCTTAGATACACAGCCCATCTTGGGGCAAATCGGTGTTTTGCTCACCATTCAATCTCAGCAGACGAACGCTGCCACCTCGTTCCCCGTGTTGTACCTGCTAACATGCCACGCAATATCATTAAACACAACATTGGCCATATGTTCACCCAGAACACCCAAACACGTGCTTAGGGGTTTTTACACCCGATCTTTGTTATGTCTAAAGATGCCCCATATTTCAGAAACTCTGATTAGACAAAGAAACTTGTGATGTTAGTATTTTCAAGGATATATTTGATTGTTTAAACAAAATTATTTTGATTTTATGTGGTAAATTTTGTCTTCAGCCTTAGAGGGATGTGTTTTTCTGAGCTTTCCCCCCTAAAAATATCAATTTATTCTGTTTCTGGAGAACACTGACTATGGAGGAGACTTTAAGTCCAAACCAAAAAACCCTCCTTTTGTTTACTACAATGTAGATGGTTTCTTTTTTCAACTTCTATTTTGTTCCTACTTCTCATGAACTGGCAAAAACTAAAACATGCATAGGTATTTTAGTGTAAGAAAATAAATATTGCATATATTTCAGTTTCTCCCCAAATTTCCATTTTTTTCTAAAGGAAAAAAAAATGGGGGGGGGGGGTTGCTTCAGCATTTCCAGAAATGTTGCATCTCTAAGGAAGAGAGAGGCATAGATTCATGATGTTGAAAAGTCACAGTCACATGTGCTTACCTTAACCCTAGTCTTATAGGTGGGGGTCAAACTGCCCGCAGAGGGGTCCAAAAGTTTTTTAAAGCAAACTTCTACCACTCCATACTCCATGTATTCCCCAACCATAATGTGCTCAATTGCCCTGTGGTGTTTCATGCCCGCTCCCCGCCCCTTGTAATTTTTTTATTTATGGTGTGTACTCTGATGCTGTTCAGGCCAGTTTGACCCCAGTTGCATTGCATGGGGAACTGAAAGTACTATTCGCCTAGGGTGCTGGGGGTAATATTGACCCCCAAAATGCTGTTAAAATGGCTTGTTTTTTTATTATTTCTTTAACTAAACCACATTTTGGGGGCGAGGGGGAAGGAATGTGTAAAGCTTAGGGAACATAGCTCTCTACATTTTGAGAAGATCTCATAAATTGTTTTCCCCAACTTAAAGCGACAACTTTAATGTTAATTTGCCCGTGTATAATAATAATAATGAAAATTAAGTTCTTTAAAATCAGCAAAGATGAATAAATTTTTGGCCAACTAAATAATACACTACAGTCCTTACCCCAGATACAAGATCCCACCATTGGCACCACCTGCAGAAACTGGTGGTGTTTCCCTAATTTTCTGCTCTGAACTTCCATCTTTTATATCCTGACTACTTATGTAAAGTACTTCATTTCTGATTTACCATATTAAATTGTTTTGTTCTTACCTTAGAAAACTCCTTATTCTTATTTGGCTTGGTCACAACAACCTGACTTGCTCCATCCTTATGTCTTTAACTTTTGTGTTATTGATTTAACCTCTTATCTTATTGTTTGCAACCTCAGTTCGATTTTCTGGCATTCATTTTCCAGAATGAAATTCATTATTCATTTTTCATCCTAATAGCTCTTACCTGGTATTGTTTGTTAGCATAGCTGTTTATTAGCTCCCAACCTTTTGAACATTTTAAAAATCGGCTGCTCCAGCAGTGGAGCTGGCTCTGGCATATCTAGGACTCTGGACCTTTTTGCAACCAACATGTTGTATGGTTTGACACTGAATGTCAAGTGGGACACTTATCTAGCAAAGGCATGAGATGAGCCCAAGGGGTCCTTGACCCAAAGGGAATTAATTCATAAATAAGCTAGTAACCAAGGTAGTGAGTCTTGCTCTGTTGCACTTTCAGGAAAAGTAAGAAAGACAGCAATGAGAATTCATTTCAAATGCCACAATTATGGTATACATCAGTAACCAGGAAGACACAAGAAGTCAAGGTATGTCCAGGGAATCTTGGAGATTTCCTTATATACAGTCCCTTCCCCTAGATTTTCACAGGAATTTAATCCAAACACAAGTTCAGTTTAGCATATATAGACTTATAATTTTCTGCAACCTCCCAAGAACAGTAAAAGTTCATAGGTCAAGCCATTTTGGAAAAATACTAATTCAGAAAATGACAAAACTTTTAAAGAGATCAGCAGGGACATTTAAAAAAACTCTTAACTTAAATTTAAAACGCTTCCCCAATCCCACCCCCCAAAAAATGACTGGAAAGGTTTTCCTTTGGGATACCTGTAAAATTTCAGAGAGAGAGAGTAATTTCAGACGTGACAGGCCCGGAGGCCCACCACGCTGAATCCTGGACTGGGATCTCTCTCAGATCCTGGTCCGTGATGAAGCCAGCCGTCCTTTAGATGTGCCGACTCCATCACTCTGGGGAATCCCAGAGGGGGCGGGGCTGTATGGTGCGGCTGCACAGCCACACTCCCACGGCTGCCTGCCCTCGGGGAGACAGGCAGGCACAGCGGCCAATGTAGCTGCTGCGCCTGATCCTGTATCGTGGTCGGGGCCATGATCCGGGATGGGTCAAGGTAACATGTTACTTTTGGCCNTGTTGTACCTGCTAACATGCCACGCAATATCATTAAACACAACATTGGCCATATGTTCACCCAGAACACGCAAATTGTCCTTGTGATGCAATGGTGTTCACTTTGCATGTTCAATGGGTGGCCAAAGTGGTGTTGGGATTGTTATGGTGCTTACACAGAATGGCCAAACACGTGCTTAGGGGTTTTTACACCCAATCTTTGTTATGTCTAAAGATGCCCCATATTTCAGAAACTCTGATTAGACAAAGAAACTTGTGATGCTAGTATTTTCAAGGATATATTTGATTGTTTAAACAAAATTATTTTGATTTTATGTGGTAAATTTTGTCTTCAGCCTTAGAGGGATGTGTTTTTCTGAGCTTTCCCCCCTAAAAATATCAATTTATTCTGTTTCTGGAGAACACTGACTATGGAGGAGACTTTAAGTCCAAACCAAAAAACCCTCCTTTTGTTTACTACAATGTAGATGGTTTCTTTTTTCAACTTCTATTTTGTTCCTACTTCTCATGAACTGGCAAAAACTAAAACATGCATAGGTATTTTAGTGTAAGAAAATAAATATTGCATATATTTCAGTTTCTCCCCAAATTTCCATTTTTTTCTAAAGGAAAAAAAAATGGGGGGGGGGGGTTGCTTCAGCATTTCCAGAAATGTTGCATCTCTAAGGAAGAGAGAGGCATAGATTCATGATGTTGAAAAGTCACAGTCACATGTGCTTACCTTAACCCTAGTCTTATAGGTGGGGGTCAAACTGCCCGCAGAGGGGTCCAAAAGTGTTTTAAAGCAAACTTCTACCACTCCATACTCCATGTATTCCCCAACCATAATGTGCTCAATTGCCCTGTGGTGTTTCATGCCCGCTCCCCGCCCCTTGTAATTTTTTTATTTATGGTGTGTACTCTGATGCTGTTCAGGCCAGTTTGACCCCAGTTGCATTGCATGGGGAACTGAAAGTACTATTCGCCTAGGGTGCTGGGGGTAATATTGACCCCCAAAATGCTGTTAAAATGGCTTGTTTTTTTATTATTTCTTTAACTAAACCACATTTTGGGGGCGAGGGGGAAGGAATGTGTAAAGCTTAGGGAACATAGCTCTCTACATTTTGAGAAGATCTCATAAATTGTTTTCCCCAACTTAAAGCGACAACTTTAATGTTAATTTGCCCGTGTATAATAATAATAATGAAAATTAAGTTCTTTAAAATCAGCAAAGATGAATAAATTTTTGGCCAACTAAATAATACACTACAGTCCTTACCCCAGATACAAGATCCCACCATTGGCACCACCTGCAGAAACTGGTGGTGTTTCCCTAATTTTCTGCTCTGAACTTCCATCTTTTATATCCTGACTACTTATGTAAAGTACTTCATTTCTGATTTACCATATTAAATTGTTTTGTTCTTACCTTAGAAAACTCCTTATTCTTATTTGGCTTGGTCACAACAACCTGACTTGCTCCATCCTTATGTCTTTAACTTTTGTGTTATTGATTTAACCTCTTATCTTATTGTTTGCAACCTCAGTTCGATTTTCTGGCATTCATTTTTCAGAATGAAATTCATTATTCATTTTTCATCCTAATAGCTCTTACCTGGTATTGTTTGTTAGCATAGCTGTTTATTAGCTCCCAACCTTTTGAACATTTTAAAAATCGGCTGCTCCAGCAGTGGAGCTGGCTCTGGCATATCTAGGACTCTGGGCCTTTTTGCAACCAACATGTTGTATGGTTTGACACTGAATGTCAAGTGGGACACTTATCTAGCAAAGGCATGAGATGAGCCCAAGGGGTCCTTGACCCAAAGGGAATTAATTCATAAATAAGCTAGTAACCAAGGTAGTGAGTCTTGCTCTGTTGCACTTTCAGGAAAAGTAAGAAAGACAGCAATGAGAATTCATTTCAAATGCCACAATTATGGTATACATCAGTAACCAGGAAGACACAAGAAGTCAAGGTATGTCCAGGGAATCTTGGAGATTTCCTTATATACAGTCCCTTCCCCTAGATTTTCACAGGAATTTAATCCAAACACAAGTTCAGTTTAGCATATATAGACTTATAATTTTCTGCAACCTCCCAAGAACAGTAAAAGTTCATAGGTCAAGCCATTTTGGAAAAATACTAATTCAGAAAATGACAAAACTTTTAAAGAGATCAGCAGGGACATTTTAAAAAACTCTTAACTTAAATTTAAAACGCTTCCCCAATCCCACCCCCCAAAAAATGACTGGAAAGGGTTTCCTTTGGGATACCTGTAAAATTTCAGAGAGAGAGAGTAATTTCAGACGTGACAGGCCCGGAGGCCCACCACGCTGAATCCTGGACTGGGATCTCTCTCAGATCCTGGTCCGTGATGAAGCCAGCCGTCCTTTAGATGTGCCGACTCCATCACTCTGGGGAATCCCAGAGGGGGCGGGGCTGTATGGTGCGGCTGCACAGCCACACTCCCACGGCTGCCTGCCCTCGGGGAGACAGGCAGGCACAGCGGCCAATGTAGCTGCTGCGCCTGATCCTGTATCGCGGTCGGAGCCATGATCCGGGATGGGTCAAGGTAACATGTTACTTTTGGCCCATCCCGGATCATGGCCAATCTAACCACGGTTCTGGATCTCTGGCCGGCCGGAGGTCCAGAACCGTGGTCAAGTTTGATCCCGACCGGGTGTTCATGGGGCCACGATCCGGGATGGGCCAAGGTAACACACATAACTTTTGGCCCATCCCGGATTGTGACCAATCTAACCATGGGTCAAGTTTGATCCCGGCCGGGTGTTCACTGTGGTGAACATCTGACCGTAACTGAACAAGCATTCACAGAGACACTGCCACTACATGGGATCCACTGTGGTGAACGGCATTTTCATGATGTCTGAAATTACCCAGAGAGAGAGAGAAACTTAAATATTGGGCTTAAAATGAGAAGGTAGTTTTAACCTAAACTGTCCCTTTATAATATTGTAAAACACATTAATCAAGTATGAAAAAGGGCAGCTTAAATCATATTAACCAATAATGAAGGTGATGTTGAGCAACAGCCAAGGATTGCTGATATTATTTAATCTTTGTAATTGAGAACCAGTGCAAAGCTAGCCTGAAGAAAACTACATCGTTTTGTTTCTGCTAGTTTAGTCTTTCTTGCCTTTATCTCCTCTATTATTACATTCCTTTGTCACATCTCATTTCACTTCAGACTGCAAGCTTTTCAAAAACAATGGGTGCAATCCTGCTGCTGGTTTATGCTAGTGGTAGGCACACAATACCACTGGCTGGCAGGAGCTCAGGCACGCAGGTGCCCTGAGCGTGCAACCAGCCACAGGGGGCAATGGCACGCCCCCACTGATGCAAAAAAAAACAACTCCATCCCCTGAGCTGTGGAGTGTGTGGGCTTGGGAGGTCGCATTGGAGGGGGCACGCTGTTGCCCTGTGTGGCTAGCTGCACGCTCGGGGTGCCTGCGCACCTGAGTTCACGCATTCATTGCCTCTGGTGCAAATAGGGGCTGGTATAAGTGGCCCCTAGAATTGCACCCATAAACTTTTTGTGTATGTGCACCATTGTTAAAAGGCAAAGAATAGATCAAAATAATTTGCCATAAACTAGTCAAATCAAATCAAATTCAAATGTATTCAGCGGCTAACCCATGGTCATTGCCACAACCAAACTACAAAATAAAATACATAAAAACACAATACACAAGATAAAATAAGTACATAAAGATGCAAAGGCAACAGCATAAAGCTGGCACATGTGTACCCAGTCAAAATCACAAATATACCATAATAAACACAGAAAATGCAAAGAGCAACCAACCATTATAAATATGACATACCATCAGAAAGGCTGCAGTTGCTATTTACCGATTCCCCAAGGTAACATACCAAAACTGAGCATAAGGTGCCTTGCTCTTATACAGGGTTTGCTGAGGCAGAGCTTGACCCCTGAGTGCCCCCCCAACCTCGCGGGGGCTGATAGCCTAAAACGGCTATCTTTTTTTTCTGAGAGGCCACCATAGTTCCGAAAACCGCCACTGCTCTAGCATGAGGGGAGTCGTCACCCCTCAGGAACATGCACACCTTCTGATTTTCCGAGAGATGTTGTGGCAATGACCTAATATAATCTCCCAAAAGCCTCTCCCTCTGGTTACTATAACTAGGGCAAAAAAATAACGTATGTGCAATAGTCTCTGGGGCCTCCAAACTACACGACTGGCACAATCTTAAGTTCCGTCGGATTCCTACATACCTCCCCTCGACCATTGCTGAGGGGAACGAGTTACAGCGGAGGAGAACCAGGGCCCTCCTCTGGGGTTCACTCACCCAGTTGATATAGGCAGGTGGACCCGTGGTTGGCAGAAGGGAGCTATAGAGTGGCGCCACTCTTTGGGCCGCAATTGCTGCCTGCTTTAATTGGATCTCCTGATCCAGTAAGCGCTGTTTAATTAGCCAGCAAGCTTGTTTGGGCTCCAGAGCTCCCAAGGCATCCTTCGCCAGGCCCAGGCCAAGATAACACTTTTCGATTAATTCCATCCAGGCCATGGTAGATCTGTCACCTACAATATAGGACAAAAGAGAGTGGTTCATTGGGGGGTAGATACCTACTTTCAGCCACAACTTAAATAAGGCCAACGTGGCCTGGACCCTAATGGAGCACACTGCCATTTCTGCTTGTAAAATTGCCTGCTGGGTTCCTTTTGGAAGTCCCAGGATGGAGCCCAGAAGCAGGTTCTGGGGGGTCGCCAAGGCAGCCAATGCCGCCTGGCCCCAAACGGCTATAGCATATAATAGCTGGGCAACAGCTTTGGCCATAAACTAGTCAGCTTCCACCTAAAATATATTGAAGGCAAAATAATTTAGTTCCTCTAACAGTGGTCAAAATCACATTGATGGTCAAACACAAAAAGGTAAGATGAACCTTTTAAATTGGTTTAAAGTATTTTTGACATTTTTAAGGTGAAATAAATTGAGTTGAAATTAACTTTATTAAATATATTTTATTAATACAAAAGTATGCTTTCAAAATACTTAAATTTTACTTAAGATATTTTGAAATGAAATTATTTTTATGTTGATATCAGATTGATGAAGAATTAACTAGGGGTAAGTACACTGCATTTCAAAAAGATTTTCTTTTTAGGTAGAAAAGATTGCCTGGGCATCATGGACAAGTGTTCTAGGTTCCTGCTGTGAAGGAATCTGGCCCATAATTGGGGAAGTCACAGATGTAACAGCTTCATGCCTCACCAGCGATACCAAGGTCTTGGCAACAGGGGATGATTTTGGATTTGTGAAACTATTTCGATACCCAGCTAAAGTAAGTAGATATTTAGTGGCTATATTGTTCAGTATAATTCAGCATGCCAAAGCTTAAAAAAAATGTTTCTGTTTGATGCTGTAATTTACATGTAGCAAAATATTGTTCCCCGTATTTTTGTTAGTACGGGTGTCAGGGCCTTTTTAAGACTGAGAGGCCCAGGGCCAACCCCAGGCATATGCCACATGTACGGCCGCACATGCCGCCACCACCACCCCCCAGCGGCCAGCTGCCCCCCACACAGACACTTCCCTGGCTGGGAGGCAGGCTGCAGCCAGCTTCTCCCCCAATAAGTTATTCTGCCAGTGCCTCCCCTCCCTGGCTCTGGTCCCCATCCCTCACCTGCCTCTGCCTCTGCTTGTAGCATTGCAGCAGCAGCGGGACACACCAATTGGACTGGGAGATGAAGCTGTTTGTTTACAAAACAACAACTCCCCATGTGAGTGATCAGAAGGTTGTTGCCTTGTAAAGAAGGTTCTTCGAGATAGTTCCCAACATTCTCACAACTGTTTTGTGCATGGCATGCTCACCCTATTCAAATACACCACGTGATGGTCTTGAGCTACTCTAGTATAAAAAGCACTCTTCCCCTCAAAATGACAGTTCCTTCCAACCCTTTCTAGGAATGTAAGAAAGTTCCATGTGGCAGGGCAGGAAGGATGAGTGTTGTGAGACTATTAGGAGCCATCTCAAAGAACCTTGTTTACAAGGTAGCAACCTTCTGTTCTTCTTCGAGTTGCTCATCACAGGCTGTTTTTACATGGCTCTGCCAGGTGGGAGTCCTTAGGCATGCTGGTGCATGGGCGGGGCATGAACAAAGCCGCACATGAATCCCCACTCATCCCCCCACTCATCTGCACCCACGGAGTAACCGCCATTTTCCCCGGTTGCTCTGTGTGTGGGGATGAGTGGGGGGTGAGTGGGGATGCGTGTTAGGCGGGCACACGCGCACACCTCCACTCACCATGGGCATGTGCGCCTTGTCATTCACACGGGGCTCCCCCACCCATGAACATGCAGAAATCTGTGTGTTCATGGGTGGGAGAGGCCTGTGTAAAAAAAGGCCACATTCTCACTACTGTCTTACTTTATACTATCTTAGGTAGGAATTTAGGATGTAAAGCAATATCCTATCTTGGAAAATCTGCAAATATGGTTCTGACATTATTATGGCTGCTATTTCACTAACCCTTCTTAATGAAGTTATTGCTAACAGGAATATTGTCTTTAAACTCCCAACCCATAACCAGTTCATTTGTGCCCCCCATATAATTAATTCACACTGCCCTCGGATTGCAGATGAACTGGTTATGGGTTGGGGGGGCAGCGAGAATTGATTATATGGGGGTGGGGCGCAAATTAACTGGTTATGGGTTGGGGGCAGTGTGAATTGATTATGGGGGCACAACCGAACTGGTTATATATGTGTCTCTTTTCATGGCATTATGCGCTTAATAGACTAGCTGCATTTTGGGTGTCTTGTGTGTTTGATAGCAGCGCCTCTGGACCAGTTGCACCACGTGGCACAGGTGGCACCAGCAGCAAGAAGCAACAGGCCCCAGAGGCCAGGCTGGCTAAGCTCACTCCCCTTTCCTAGTAAGGCAGCGGACACAGTCAGTCTCTCTGTGCCTGCCTCACTGCCTGCCCAGCTGCCCCTGTAGTGGAACCACTCATGGGGAGTGGTGGTAGACGCTCGGCTGGGGAGGTGGGGGACTGGGGGGAAAGCATTGGGAGGCCATGCATGTCTATGACTGCTCAGCTGAGCATCAGGTAAGACAGCCAAGGGGTGCCAAACTGGGGAGGGGGGTGGGGGATCATGGCGAGGCCATGCTTCTCCATGGCTGCTCAGAGGAGTGGAGAATGGGAATCCTTCCTGTCCAGAGGGAGTAAATCTTATGTAAATTTACACGTTTGCATAATTAGGTGGGGCGAATTATGCAAATGAGGTCCTGCACCAAGACTTCACACATGGCCTCACAAACCCTGGGTCTGGCCCTGCAGGGACAGAATGTTCATTTGAGGCCCCCACCCTAACCACGTTCCTTCTCACTGCCACCCTGTGTCAATGCAAAAAAAATTCTCACTTGGAAAAAAATAGACATGCATACGATCTTTTTGAAAACCATCTATATTTGACACAAGAATTCAGTACAGCTGTATGTTAAGATGTTATTCAAAAAATGAAAGGAAAAAAATCCCACTATTGCAAAAGTTATCAAATCCTCTTTTTCCTAGCTTTTTTGGCAGCAAAATTGCTCAAAATCAAGATCCACCTTCTATCAAACACAACACACAAGGCAAACCATTTAACTTCTCTGCCTTGATTTCCTCTTCACATAAGACACCTCTTCAGGGTTAGTGTGCAACTTATTTAGTGGTTTTAAAGTGCTTTAGTACAACAGAACAAAAAATTAGCCATTATTGCATTACTTACAATCCCATTCCCATTTTTATTGCTTATTAGTTTAACCAAGAAAATTACTTACGTTAAAGAAAACACACATTCCATAGTTATGTGTTGAGTTCATCCTGACAATGTCCCCAAAACTCCTGCTTGGCGGTTTACAAAAAATTGCAAAAGACGATATAGTCCAGTCACCAATACTTCCTTACAATACAAATCAGACACTCTTGGAGAATTTGTATCACATTGACAATTTAATGGCACCCCCAGAAACCCAGGATCAGGAATGACCCCAATACAGCCAACAACATTATGATCCAATGCAAGCTGTTCTTCCCCCCCACAAAAAAATAAAAAAAAATAAAATGGGAAATAGCTAAAATTTAGGACAGGCTGAGGCTAGACAAGCGTGCATACAACTGACCCTAAAAAGGGAGGGGCCCTCTCCCAAGCCTTGGAGCCAACAACTAGCAACAGCATAACAATCATAATGGTTACTCTGGTGCTAATTACTACGATGTGTACAAAGCCCCTTCTCACTGCCACCTACCTTAGCCCTTTTCCATGTGCCCAGACCCAAAGCATATTAGGTATAAGCAAATGCACCCAAACAATTAGCAAGAAAAGAAAAGAAAAAGTAACTCCCCAGATCACAAGATCTTCATCCATTCATAAGATCTGCAATACTGCACTCAAGGAGCAAACACGTTTTACACACGCACACGCACACGCACACGCACACGCACACGCACACGCACACACACGCACACAGACACTCCCCATTTCCTTCCTCCAATGACACTTCCCACTCTGCTCCCCCTTCTGGGAGAAAGCAGCTAAGCTGCACACAGGCAGTGGCAGGGAGAATGCTAGGCATAAGAACTGCCACTTTAGCAACCCCAGCAACAAGGCAAGGTGCCCACTAGGAAAGACTTGGGACCAAGGAGATGGAGCGGGATGTGGCTGGGTCCATGGGGAACAAGGGGGAGGGGACTAGGGAGAGCAGGTGCCTAGTGGCCACTGGCCAGTAGGCTGGAAAGCACATTGCCCTCCACAGCCCCTACTGTTGGGACCAGCACAGAGTTCTCCACTGTGATCCCCCCACAACTGGGAAACTTGGGGGGCTGTGGCTACTTTGGGGGAGGGTTAGTCCCATGGTCTGGGGTACCTTGACCAGCCAGGCATCAGAACCATGAGGGGCTCAGGGGAGCCTCTTCTAGCAGCTCCAGTGTGCCTGTGCTTGCGGGGTTAGAGGCTCCATGGACTCAGTTTGGACCACACACGCACTCCAGTTCTTTGGTGTTTTTCAGGATCACCACCAGAGTTGTGTGTAACAAGGCACCAAGGGAACCATCATGAGTGCAGATCCAGGGACAGATCCCCCCAGTGCTCGGTACTATTACTCCAGGTCAAGGAGCAGATCTCCAGTTTGTTTTGAGAAGGGAAGGAGAGCACATAGGGTATCTCACCAGTGCTCAATCCCTAGGGACTACTCCGCTAATACTGACTCAACAGCACTATCCTTTTCATCCACAGCAGTACCAGTAGTACCAGTGGAGGTACCAGCACCCATACCAATAGCCACCCCCGCAGTAGCGGTATACAGTGGGGGAACTGCCGGTACCTTCCCTCCACACGGTGATACAAACGTCAGCACCCTCTGGTACCATCAGTACCCACTGTACCATCAGTGTTCTCACTGGCACCTCAACAGGACCCTAAGCCCATACAAGCAGAGAATGCCTTCCTGCAGACCCTCCTAGGGCCACCTACCCAGCGATCTGCTGAACTTACCATTGAAAAATCAACATATTCATTGTCATCCCCTTCTCCAGCTGGCACAATTTCAGCTTTCCGCTGCAATGCACTCTGCAGACTGCTCCATTAGCGGCATCGTATCAGCCACAACACTCAGGTGGCATGCCTAGTTGAGATCCACTGCCCTTACACCAGAGAACAAAATGCGAATAGAGGACTTGCCTTTTGACACTGAAGGCCTTTTTGCAGCATCCACAGATGAAACGTTAAAGAAAATAAAGGAGACCAGCCAAACTGCGAGATCTGCGGGTGTGATAAGGTCAACTAAAAGAAAATGCTATTCCGTTCGAGCTTCCTATACTCCTAGGAATAGGAACCTGTATTCCTATCCCTTCACAGGCAGTAGAAGGAATCGGACCGAGCAAGTGCAGCCTCAACCCACCTACCAAAACACAAGGAAGAGGTTCATGAAATCTAAAAGCAGGAGCAGGCACCCTTCTACTTTGTCATCGTGCCACAATTCCAAGTCGCATTTTTAATAGAGATGAGAGCAAGAGAAGTTCGGAGGATCTCCCCTCTTTTTGCAACCGGTTGCCCTACTTCTACCATCAATGGACCCATATAACATCAGACAAATGGGTCAAGGAAATTGTCGGAGTAGGGTATTTGAACATATCCCCATCCCCAAATCCTCTACCCCATCCCTCCTCAGGGACACCTCTAACAAGACAGAGCTCCTGCAAGAAATAGAAACTCTGTTGCAGAAAGGTGCAATCAAGACAGTTCCCCTTGAAGAACAAGATGAGGGGTTTTACTCAAGGTACTTCTTGTTCCCTAAAAGGGATGGTGGTCTCAGACCTATACTAGACCTTAGAGACCTAAATAAGTTCATCAGAAACATTGTTTCGTATGACCGCTCTACGGTATATCCTTACTGCCTTAGAACAGGGTGATTGATTAGCTTCTCTTGATCTTAAGAATGCATACTTTCATATTTCCATCTGTCCTTCTCACAGACAATATTTGTGGCTTGTTGTAGGTCACACCCACTATCAGTACACTCCACTTCCTTTTGGTCTGGTAACAAGCCCCAGGGTCTTCATCAAGTGTGTGGCAGTGGTGGCTGCACACCTCCGGAGGCAGGGAGTACATCTGTTCCCTTATCTCAATGACTGGCTGCTGGCAACGCAGTCCAAGAACAAGCTGCTATACAACATCCGCCTAATGATATTAACCCTACAATGTCTAGGATTCATTATCAACTTCAAGAAGTCACATTTAACTCCAACAAGGGTCCTCAAATTCATAGGTGCTGTTTTCGATACAGACCAGACCCGGGCCTATCCCCCAGCAGAGAGATTTCATGACATCACCAACATGATCATCACATTGGGAAAGCACCCAACTCAATCTGTCTGCTTCTTTCTCGGACTACAAAGTCTGTTTGCTTCCACGACGAATGTCACACCCAACATCCGGCTACGCATGTGTCCACTTCAACAGTGTTTCAAGACAGTTTATGCCCCTCAGCAGCATCCTCTCACCAAGAGAATCCCCATACCTTATTCTGTGTTAAACTCAATTCATTGGTGGACAGATCCATATCATGTCTGGAGAGCTCTTAGAGCTCAGAGCCATAAGATGGACCTTTTGTGCTCTAGTTACACATCTTTGAAACACTAGTCCTCATTTCCACAGACAGCACCTTGGCTATGTGGTATATAAATAAACAAGGAGGGGTGAGGTCCACAGAACTGCCCATGGAAGCAGAATTGCTCTGGAAAGGGTGCGTAAAGCATGGCATATTCCTACAAGACATTCACCTGGCGGGCGAAGACAAGGTCAGCTCAGCCAAGCAGCTATCAAACATTATAAGTGGGAACTGCATTCGGAAGTACTCGCACACATTTCAACTCTGGGGCACGCCCACTCTAGACTTGTTTGCTACACAAGAAAATGCAAAGATGACTCATTTTTGCAGCAGGGCAGGTCAAGCCAACGAGTCCATATCAGACGCATTTACCATCCCCTGGAATCAGGAATTCCTCTACACGTTCCCTCCATTCCCTCTCCTTCATTGAGTGGTTCACAAAGCGAAGAAGGAGAAAGCCCACATAATTCTTATAGCGCCCTGTTGGCCAAGGCAGTTATGGTTCGAGACGCTATTAGACCAGGCGAGGGACAGACTCCCACTGTCATCCAGACCTGCTGTCCTGCCACCAAGGTCAGATCCTGCACCACAACCTGAATATGCTGCACCTTTCTGCTTGGCTTCTGTCACCATGAATGCCATTTTCTCTCCAGTAGTTAAATTTACAGCTCAAAAGGGTTTTCATTAGGCTGTTTTACAAGGACTTAAGTAGGCATTCCTTCAGGCATAGGTGGTGGGGAGAAACTTGTGTTTTTAACAGCAGGACAATTTATTTATGTTTTATTTATTTATTAATTAAAACATTTGATTCCCCCCCCCCTCCTACCAAGGCAGCTTGGGGTGGCTTACAATAAATAAAGTGTAAAATATAGTATCAAAAGACATAAAAACATTCTGAAAGGGGAAAAACATCCTCCCCAACGAAAGGGGATATCAGCAGCATAAAATTCAAAATATATAAAATACCCCACCCTTAGCACCAAAAATAAAAGTAAAACCCACCTTCACTCGTCTCCCTCACCAAAGTCTTAAATTGACGTCAAAAAGAGGAGAGGTCTGGGGTCACCTAGGCCTCTTCTGGGAGGAAGTTCCACAGCCTTAGTGCGGCCACCAAGAATGCCCTCTCCACAGTTGCCTCCCCAGAATACCTGAGGTACTTCAAGAAGAGCACTCCTGGTCGACCACAGGGGTCAATCTAGAGCACGGGGAGTGAGGCGATCCTGCAGATAAATGGGACCCAAGCCATATAGGGCTTTATAGGTAAGAACCAGCACCTTGAATCAGGCCCAGAAGACTATAGGCAGCCAGTGCAGAGAATGGAGCACCAGTGTTATGTGCTCCCAGAGACCTGTCCCTATAAGGAGACGGGCCACCCGCATTCTTCACCAGCTGCAGTCTCTGGACCATCACCATGGGCAATCCGACATAGATTGCATTACAATACTCCAGTCTTGAGGTGGTAGTGGATCATAATGGATCATATCATGGATGATAGTGGCCAGGTCAGAGTCTGAGACATAGGGCCGAAGTTGTTGCACCAGATGTAATTGGCTGAACATTCTTCTTGCCACAGCTCAAACATATGCCGAGGCGATGAGGGCAGCAAAAAAAATATTTTTTCTTTGCTCTCATAGCATCTGCAAAATCTCACCCAGTGGAGCTTTTCTGGGTGGTGCGGGAGCTGGTCAGTCCAGCCTCCCTCCACCCTGGAGTGGAGTCATCTATAGCACGCTTTGATAGGTTTGTGAATTATTTTGTGCATAAAATTGCTCGTATTCACAGCGATTTCAACGCTGCACTTATTACACTAGGGGAACCAGAGGTTATGGAAGTCACGCCCTGTCCAGTTTTATGGGATCAATTTCAGTCGGTGACACACGCTGATGCGGTCAGGACCCTGGGGGCTGTTAGGGCCACCTCTTGTGAATTCGATCCGTGCCCGTCTTGGCTAATTAAATCTTGCAAGGAGACAATGGGACCCTTGCTGGCGGGGGTGGTCAGTGCCTCCCTTTGGGAGGGCAGAGTGCCGGACTGTCTCAAGGAGGCGGTGGTGCAGCCTCTGCTCAAGAAACCATCGCTTGACATTGACTCCCTTGCTAGCTATCGACTTGTCTCTAACCTTCCCTTTTTAAGGAAGGTTATTGAGCGGGTGATGGCTCAGCAGTTGCAGGGGCATCTTGACCACATCAGTTTTCTTGATCCCTCTGTTAGGATTTCATCCAGGTTATGGCATGGAGACTGCGCTTGTGGCCTTGGTGGATGATCTGCGCCGGGAGATGGATCAGGGTCGTTAGACCCTGTTGGTTCTATTAGATCTTTCAGCTGTTTTTGATACGGTTGATCCCGAGATGTTGGTGGCGTGCCTGCGGGACTGTGCAGGGGTGGGTGGGACTGTTCTTGAATTGTTCCGCTCATTCCTGACTGGGAGAACCCAGCGAATGGTACTCGGGGAGTGTGTTTCATCATACAGAGACCTCACGGGTGGTGTCCCACAGGGTTCAATGTTGCCCCCCCCCTCGTGTTCAACGTATATATGTAGCCTCTCGGCGAGGTGATCAGGAGGTTTGGCATATGGTGCCACCAATATGCTGACGACACCCAGCTATACCTCTCTTTTTTTAAAAAAAAAAACCCAGACTCTGCAGTCTCCATGCTTACTCGGTGTCTGACGGCTGTGGGGGATTGGATGAGGGCTAATTGACTGAAGCTGAATCCCGACAAGACGGAGGTGATGCTAGTGGGTAAGGCAATGGAGTTAACAGCCCCCATCAATGGGGTCTGTTCTCCAATGGTTCCCCAAGTGCGGAGTCATTGAGTACTCCTCAATGCGCAGCTCTGACTGGATGTTCAGGTGGAGACTGTGGCGAGGGGTGCCTTTCACCAGCTACATCTGGTCTCTCGGTTTAGGCTGTATGTTTCAGACTCCGACCTGGCCATCATCATCCATGCTTTCATCACCTCGAGACTAGACTATGGTAACACACTCTACGTGGGGCTACCCATGGTGACGGGCCGGAAGCTGCAGCTGGTGCAGAATGCGGCATCCTATCTTTTGGTGGGACTGGGCCACTGGGAGCACCAGTACTCTGTTCTCTGCATTGGCTGCCGATAGTCTTCTGAGCCCTATTCAGGGTGCTGCTTTAAACCTATAAAGCCCTAAGCGGTCTGGGCCCTGTCTATCTGTGGGACCACCTCACCCCCCTGGGTACTGGACCGGCCTCTGCGGTCATCAGGGGATGCCCTTCTTGTGGTCCCCCTAGTCTTCCAGGGGGCCACACAGGGGAGGGCGTTCTCGGTGGCCGCATTGAGGCTGTAGAACTCCCTTCTGGTGGGGATGCGTCTGGTCCCAGACCTTCCCTCCTTTTGGCTGTAAGACTTGGCTCTTCCATCAGGCGTTTGGCAGGGGAGATGGGTAGAGGGTAGGGGAGGAGAGGTATTGGGGGGAGGGATATGTTTTTATAATTTTATAATTTTCTGGTTTTATAATTATTGATCTTTGTTGTTGTAAGCCGTCCTAAACTGCCTGTGGCAGGAGGGGTGGGATATTAAATCTTTAAATAAATAAAACTCCAACCTGGGCATCTAGGTGAATCTGCAAATCAAAGAGTACTCCTAAATTCCAAACCTGGGGAACCAGTGGGGGGAGAACCCCATCAATGATGGGGGACACCACACTCACCACCTTCCCCACTAGCATCACCTCTGTCTTGCCGGGATTCATCTTCAGTCGACTTGTCCTAATCCAGTCCCCCATAGCCCCCAGACATTGTGTAAGCAGGGTCTGAGTCAGATGAAAAAGAGAGATAGAGTTGGGTGTCATCAGCATGTTGATGACATCAAACTCCAGAGCTCCTCATGACCTCACTCAACAGCTGCATATACACATTCAACAGGAGAGGGGACAGAATGGAACCCTGCGGGACTCCACACGAGAGGTCATGGGGAGATGAAAAATGATCCCCGAGCACCACTCAGAGTTCTTCCGACCAAGAACGAGTGGAACCATTCTAAAACAGTTCTCCCCCCGCCCCCCCAGTTCAGTCCCGCAGACAAGTCACCAGCATCTCTTGGTCAGCGGTATCAAAAGCAGCCTACAGATCTAATAGAATCAACAGGGTCGCATGACCCTGATCTAATTCACGGCAAAGATCGTCGACCAAGGCCAAAAGCGCAATCTCAGTGGCATAGCCCGGATGAAAGCCAGATTGCGAGGGATCTAGAAAACTGAGTTGGTCCAGATGCTCCTGCAGCTGCCGAGTCACTACTCATTCAATAACCTTCCCTAAAAAGGGAAGTTTAGAGACAGGCCAGTAACTGGTGAGGGAGTCAATGTTCAAAGATGGCTTTCTGAGCAGGGGCCAGACCACTGCCTCTTTGAGGCAGCTCAGCACCCTACCCTCCTGAAGGGAGGCATTGACATCCCACCTGCTAGCAACGACCCCAGCTTCTCCCAGCTGGCATTAATCAGCCAGGACGGACACAGGTCTAGTTCGCAAGAGGTGGCTCTGACCACCCCAAGAACCTCCTCTGCATTACAAGCGAGATCCATTGAAACCAATCCCACAAAATCAGACAAGGCAGGGCTTCCATAACCTCTGGTTCTCCCATTGTAATAAGTGCAGCGTTGAAGTTGTGGTGAATCTGGGGATTTTATCAGTGAAGTAATCAACAAACCTGTCACAGCAGGTACTTGAAGGTTCTAGTTCCAGGTGGAGGGAGGCCGGACCAACCAGCCCCCTCACTACCTGGAAAAGCTCTGCTGGACGAGGCTTCATTGATGCTATGAGTGCAGCAAAAAAACCATTTTCTGCTGCTCTCATAGCCTTGTAAACTCTCTCTTGTTGCAGTCTGTTGGCTTCAGTATGAGAGCGGCATCACCATTGCTCCAACCGCCACCCTTCTTGCTTCAGCAACCACAGATCCTCGGAAAACCAAGGAGACCTGTGGTGCCGATGCGTAGGATGTGGATGCTTAGGAGCTGTCCAGTCAGTGGCCTCAGTCAACAAGGTGTTCCAAAAATCAACAAGGCCATCGAACATCTGGTCGTCAGGGAAACTTTCCCTCTGAGAAGAGGAGATTCCTCTACCCACTGAAGTGAATGGCTCAGTTAATGGAGCACTGGGCAAACCCAAAGTACTGAAATTCCCCACTCCTGTGGTTACATTTTCACTGACCAGTGCTACTGCTTTGGAAGAAGGAAAAATGGGATCTAAATTTGATCATTCAAACAGTACTGTTTGTCACTCTTTGATGTGGCCTGCACCATGTGTGGGGTAATTGCCCCATGCTACTATACTTGGCCAACCAGTAACCACTCATCCAACCACCCATCTAAAGCAGAAAGATAAGTGCGCTCATAAGCCATGTAGAACCCGCTCCTGGCCACTCGTGGGGCACTGCTAAAAATCCAGAGTGTCCTGTGTGGGGCAAGCCCAAAAAAGTGCATAGTAACAGGCGCCCATGCATCCCCTGCCCATATGAACTGGGGCGGCCACCCACACCAGCAGACAGATCCCCTGCTCATAGTCACTGTGGGCAGGAGACATGACCGTTGCAAGTCACAGGAACTGGCCACGAGTGCTGGGGAGCTCTGTTCCCCAGTGCTCACGCCAGGGACATGTCAATTTCGAAGGCCAGACTGGTGTGCTTTCCCCTCCCCTATGATCCAGTGGCAGGGGAGTGCAAGGTGGCTGCCGTGGTAGCCATACTGGGAGCCTCCTATTAGAATCCCTCCCCACTCACTCCACCTGTGTGGCTGCTCCGCAGCTGTGCCACTCAGCGGCCACAGACATCCCTCCCCAAGTCTTGCTTGTTTAAAAATACCCTGTGATACATGAAGGCAATAAATTCCACTTTAAGAAAATACGCTATCATATATTCATTGTAATTACTGTACCATGCAAATGATGTCAGTAGTAAATATGTGGACAATGTTTGGACATGAAGTTCTGTAACTGCTATAGAGTTCTAAAGCTGAGTTACTATTATTATGCACAATTCCACATTTAATTCCATCCAAAGGGTTCTTTTGCCCCTTAGTAAACATACACCTGAATGTGTGGGTGAAATCCAGTTTAAAAGAGCAAACTTCCTTCTGTTAGAACAAAAACTTATTTTTTTTCAAGTAAATTGAAAAAAATTATTGTTTGATTTCTTAACCTAAAATATTTTATTTCTTTGCTAAAATACTGGAAGAATAATGAATAATTATGCCAAACTATAAAATAGGGAATGCATTTTAAAAATTGCAAATCTGTGCTTTTAAAAAATAAAATAAGGATGTAACAAGTTTTTTTAAAATTTCTCTTAGGAACCTATTTTCATTTTATTTAGAAAGGAAGATTAAAATTTTGTTATGTATTCTTTTTCATATTTAGGGAAAGTTTGGAAAATTTAAGAGGTATGTGGCTCATAGTACACATGTGACAAATGTTCGCTGGACTTATGATGACAGTTTGTTGGCCACTGTTGGAGGTGCAGACACGTCTCTCATGCTGTGGACCCATGAGATGGAGGGACACCGAGAAAGCAGGCAGTGTGACAGTGAAGAATCTGATCTGGACTCTGAGGAAGATGGAGGTCAGTAATATTTTTAAGAAACACTGGTATAGGAGAACAGTGCTGACTTCTTTCAGGAAAACTGCCAATTTAGAAATATTTTCTTAGTAGTTTTTGCTCTAAAGATCTCAACACCTTTTGCAAGTATTAATCAAATCTGGCAATGCTCTCTGTAACTTATTTCCCAAAAATATTGCCATGAGCAAACTAAAGCATAGGCTAATTGACTAAGACTACAAAACTAACCAGTGACCAAGTCTGGAATACAACTCTGAGGTCCTGAGACTTGGAGCTTGCTCTAGACACAGCAGTAGAAACTGCATGGGTAAATTTGCTTTTATAGTTAGCTGACTCAGAATGTTACAGTTCATATTAGGATAAATACATTTCAGGGAAGTTATAATTATCTGGGAACCAAATGTTCCCCAAGCATTCTATGTGTATTCCCACTAATGGGCTAAGGACTGCCCACGCAGGCCAATGCGGGCCACAACAGGCCAACATGTCTGTTAGGCCCCGCCATCCCCACTGCAGGGTGGGGATTGCCAAGGCTGATCATCATGGCTGCCCGTCATGGCAGGGGTGAGGCGCTGGGAGTGGAGTCGAGCGGGGCTGACCTTTCGTACGTCTGTTGTGGCCCCATCCACCCTTGGTGTGCAGGTGGTGGGACAGCTCTCTGAACGCAAGCACATATGGTCACTATGCCTCCCTGAGTGGCGGCTGCTGTTCCCTGCTCTAGGCCGGGGAACCACCGTGCCAGCCACGCATCTGTTTTCACCCATTGATGGGGAGCATCCTGATGCCTAGTTGAGTAAGCCTTACAACTTGCTCTTTTCCAGTCTTCAGTGGTGTCTAGATCATCAGTTTTACCTGGATGACTAAGCTCAGTGCAGAAGTTCAGGCATTGTTGGCATGGCATTACATACCTCTAAGGCATTATACTGAAAATTACTGATATGTATTCTCAACCACAGCTCTACTTTTACATAGATTTTTTCCTGAGATTATTATATTTGTTTTATTCTCTTATTCTGTGTCCCAAGTGCTTTGGCAAAAAGAATATTATGTGATAAAATCATATTTTTTCCTTTACTACTTCATTCTTTTAGTCCCATTTTTATATTTATTTTGTTAGGCTATGACAGTGATGTGACAAGAGAAAATGAAATTAATTACACCATCAAAGCCTTATCAACAAACATTAGACCAATGTTTGGAATCAAGACTCATCTGCAACAAAAAGAGCCTTCACTAGATGAAAGGTAACTTGTAAATTAGGGAGTAAAAATGGAGGAGGGGGATCTTATAACCTCTAAGTATTTCATAGTAAAACAGACTTGTATGGAGACAGTGGATATTATTATTATTATTATTATTATTATTATAAACATTTATATAGCGCCAGTCGTGTGACCTGGTGCTGTACAGAACATAGAAATAGATGCTGTCCCTGCCTGTGGCTTACAATCTAAAAGACAAGGAGGGGGGACAGGGAGAGGGGACAGTGGGAGAGAGAGGGGAGAAGACCGACAAACATTAAAGCGGATGCGAAGACTCAGGTGCGTGTGCTTGGCTTGGTTACAATCAGGTTGGTTGCAGCAGTCTGCAGAGGAGGGCAGACAGTAAGTATATGGGGAACGACTAGCAGGCATTGGGAAAGGCGGCGAGGAAAA
>QEPC01002983.1:543690-561730 GCA_003113815.1 Sphenodon punctatus | reverse complement strand
AGTAATCGAGGCAAGAGATAACCATGATGGTTAAACTATTTTATAAATGCTAGTTCTGAATTTTTTCTAGATCTACAGAAATAATCATTTAGGACTAGGCCCTCCATCCTCCCATGGAGGGAGTAAAAAATTACATGGATAATGATTGGCCTCTGTTTTGTCTGTTTGAACCCTAAAATATATATATTCATTTATTTTTAAATTTGTTACATAAATCAAACATTAAGTCAAAATATGACAGTCCTTCATCCAGTTCAGAACATGCCAGGGGAGCATTTTCACCTTTGAGGTCAATGCCAAAGCATGTCACAATTGCATTTTAAATGTTTGTTTGTTTTTTAAATGACGCAGAAATTATAATCAAGAAACTATCTCTGCACACTTAGTTGCTGGCCAGCTATCATCCTGTCTAATCTTCCCTTTTTAGGGAAGTTTATTTAACGGGTGTTTGCCCAGCAGCTTCAGACTCTCTCGATGTTATTGGATTCCTGGACCCATTTCAGTCAGTTTTTTTTCCAGGGTATAGGATGGGGACTTGTGACCTTGGTTGATGATATACGCTTGGAGATCGACAAAAGGGAATTGTGCCCTGTTAGTCTTGTTAGACCTTTCAGTGGCCTTTGCTACAGTTGATCATGAGGTGTTGTTGACACAACTATGAGACCTGGAAGGGGTGCACAGGACTGCTCTTGGGTTCCATTTGTTCTTGTTGGGGAGAACCCAGCAGGTGGTGATGGGAGACTGATCCTCTTCCCCTCGAGACCTCCCCTGTGGTGTCCTGCAGGATTGTGATTCTCGTCAAGAAACCGAGAATCATGTTTTAGCCCTAGTCTTGACCCTGTTGGACATATTTGTTACATATGTTGCAGCCTTTGTTGCTGTCTGGGTAACAGAGTTATATTTAAGTCTCAAAATAGGGTCAAAAAGACAAAAAGCTTGATGATATTGCAATTTAAATCTGTGTGAAGACTTCCACTTACTTGAATGAGCCTTAAAGTTGAGGAACAAAAAGTTCCAAAAAGTGGGAAGCATGAGTAACGGAGACATAGTATAGCTTAAATTTCTGGTGTGTGATTCAGTTCTTTGCATACTTTTTAATAGGTCTACTAAATTTTTGCTTTTTTTCCTCTTGTTTCTCCCTTTCTCCTTCACCCAATGCTTCCCCTATCTTTCTTTCTTTGTTTTGTTTTTTGGCTTCTCATGAAGACAAGGGGTAGTAAGGTAAGTTAATTTCATAAAGAGATGAAACACAAAGAAAATTTGTACTTACAAAACTGCTGGAAAAATTAAAGTTGTACATTGAAACAGTGAACAATACTTGTGAAAAGAAGCAGTATATACACTATGCCATTTGCTAAAATAGCAGGTTCCTTGCGGTTACAGGGTTAGGAGGAGAAATCTTCCCGTAAGCCCATGGTAAAATGTTATTTAGGCTTTCCATGGAACCTTTACAGAGCCCTTTTTGAAAAAAAAGAGAGTCTTTAACTTGTCAAATCATGTGATCCTGGGTGGCCCATACCTTGTCCTGCCACCCTTTGTGTGCTGTTGCATTTTGGGGACAATAGAACTACACCACTTCCATTAGTGAATGACCCTTGCTAGTGAGGTAGAATTGATTTCTAGTTCATAACACCCATTAATATTATTCTGTTTTTATTGCTGTATATTCTAAGCGAGAGCCTTTGATTTGAACTTCAGAAAATATCAGGTTATATAACTCACTGCAGTGCTAACATTCAGAAAGTCTTACATAAAGTTAGTGTTTAGATTAAAATATTTAAGTTCTCTGTAAGTAGTTCCTAAATTATGTTCCTTGAATGTTTTCAATTTGTTTTCACTTAGTAATTGAGTGCACAATACACATCACAGCAATATAATTCAAAGCATGAGTAAGCAACATATCTTTCCTGTAAATGTGAAAAAGCTATTTGTGAAAATATACTGTGACTTATGAACCATTTTTTAATAAATGTACTCACAATGCGCATAAATTAGTCATCCTCTGAAGGGAGGATACATCCCGTTTAATATTCTTATTTTAAAGATTTTTTATAAGAAGGTATCTCATTTTCAGAAGAAATCCTAACCTTTTGTAACATTGTGTGAGTGTAATTAAGAGAAAAAAATACTACAAGGTATCTATGTTCCATGATTATAATAACAAAGTAACATAAACATCATAGCACCAAGTAATATAAATAATATAGCACGGGAATCTTCAGTAGAACTCAGTGTCAAATGTGTGTCTTAAGGGTGTTAATAAACAGGATGATCGCCTTGTTTTTGAGCTGCGAGTGTTGTGTGCCATGCTGTCACATCCCATAATGGTGACACTTAATACATGGGAATATGTGTGAGTTGTCAGAGAACACTCACAGCTCACAAGTGGGGCTGTTGGTCCTCAGATCTCCTTCCTGGCTGGCTACTCTATGTGCTGGCCATGAGCCCCACTTGCCTCTTTCCCATCCAGGAAGGAGGTGAGTAGGGCTTTGGGCTGGTGTGTGAAGCATCCTTCCCAGCCAGTACTTCCCCACAAATGGATGGCATGCCCACATGTTGACCCGCACTCCAACCTGTGGGAATGCGTTAGCCTGCACAGCATTCCACCCCTCCCATGGCAGGATGCCATGCAGTGGCACCAGACCAGAACCACACTTGTTCCTGGTCCGGGGAGGTAATAAACAGCCAGGTGAACACCCACTCGGGCTAATGGCAAATGTGGGGCAACAACTCGTTTGTTAACACCCTAAGATGTTGTTTCCTTATCTTCCACCATACTTCAGAAGTACCAGCAATGTTTGTTTTTTGAAGGAGCTTATAATAGAGCCAATTTCCAATTTGCACAGTGCTGTTGATACCCCAGTCGTGAGATACCAATGCACCGCAGATGACAGGTATTATGCTTTTCATGCCTCAATATTTTTTCAGTTCTTGACCTAAAAGTTTATACTTACCGATCTTATCTTGCATCATCGTAAATGAAATTCTTTCATAAAGTTGGTTTCTAATGACATGTCCTCAACAGGTTAATTTTTCTCCTATAGTTTCCGTACCTGGTTCTCAATTCATTCAGTTCTTCTTCTGTACTTTATGAAATTTTCTATCATCACATTTCTGTTTTACATCTTCATTTGCTTTCAACTCTTTCTCTCTATTCCTTTTGTGTAATTAGAACCTTTCACATTCAAATTTATACTAAGTACTCTGTATAGTGCTAATTACTACTTTATACTGCTGTTCACTACTCCCAAATCCGGCCTTTGTAAATAGGCTATAGCCTTGTATAACTGGAATGGCATGCATATTTATTGCCTGCACCATATTTTTTACATTTACCTTAGTTTTTAATAGTGTCATTAATTTCTTAAAATACTGTTTTCTTCATTTTTCATGATGAACTTTTTCCTTCTGAAACACACTTACGGTCTATACTGCTCCTTGCTATTAACATCTTTTATGGTTCAGCTTTCTGTGACCCTTTTCAAATGGACCACTGTGGGTGGGGGGATGGGTGTGCACCCACGGTGGGTGGAGGTGTGTGTACACCCACTCCCACGTGCACACACCCACCTCCACGCATGGAGCAACCACATTGGAGCCTTTTGCTCTGTGCGTGGGTGATGGGTGGAGTGCGTGAGCGCGTACACACCCCCACCCACTGCGGGCGTCATTCCTACGGGTGCCCATCCATCTCCCCGCACCTGCTGCAGCGTTCATATGGGCATCCCCCCCACCCCCACCGCACATGTGTGTGGAGTGGGGGGCGCATGTGTGACAAGGCCCTGTATCCCCTGCGATATTTGTGTGACAGCTCTTACTGGTTTAAGATATGCAGACCTAAAGGTGATTGCTGTATTCCTCAAAAAAACATACGCAGTTTAGTTCACCCATATAATTTTGAATCCTCCCTATCAACTGGATGCACATTATGTCTTCCTCTGCTAGTGATTAAAGAACATTTTCTTGTGTCCCTTTATATGGCAGGAAAGAGATATAACAAAAAGCAAGCATGATGAGAGTCCCCTGAAAGATCATACACTGTATATTTTATCAAACATATTACCATTACATTCCACATATAATGCATACTTTTCTATACTACTTCATAAAATTCCCAGCACCGAATGGTGTGTTCTAATCAGTATTAAATGCTTTTGCATAATCGTACTCCACATACTTGTAAATTCTTTTGCATTCTTCTGCTGTCCTTCATAATCTTTTTTTCCCCTGCATAGTGTTTCTGTGGCATTTTTATTCTCCTCTTGGGAAACACAAAATTTGTTTCCACATCTTCAGAATTTTTTTCTTCTAATGATAATTAAAAAGGGCCTGTGATTGGGAAGCTTCTTTCAAATGGGCCGCAGTGCGGGTGTGTGTGTTTTGCTGCGGTGTGTGTGTGTGTGTGTGGGGGGGGTGGCTGTTACACAGGTGCGCATCCCTCTCCACCCATCTCCACCTACATAGCAACTGCTGTTATCGCCAGTTGCTCCGTACGTGGACTATGTGTGGAGCACGTATGCACCACCAGCTGCAGTGGTCATACGGGTGCCCATGCAGCGGATCTGCGTGGGCAGGTAGGGGCGCATAGCAAGAAAGTTTTTGTTGTTGTTTTGTAAAAGGAGTAATTGTTTTTCTTTTCCGTATTCTTTTCAATATGCACAGTCCGCCCATCAAAATTCAATTGAGCGCATATTTTTCCAATGTCTATCAAAGGTGTTGATCAACTTTGTACAAATTTTTAAGCAGTAATTATAAGTTCCATCATTTCAGCGTTTTCTAGATAGGCCATGTTACTCCATTTATCCTTTATTACACCAGTTCATTCTGATGGTAAGTTATCTATTCTCCACCTTTTCCATAATACTTAAACAAATTCAATCACATGTGTTTTTAAAAAATATAACTGCATTTTTATCGTCTTTCTGTTTCAGTAGTCTAAACATTTCCTCTTCCCATTCTCAGATAATTCAGGCCAGTTTTACACGTGACAAAAATGGGTTCTTATAAGTGCTTGAGATAATACCAGGTGTTATCAATGCTAGAGTTTTGTAATGTGTGAACGCACTATTCTCCTTTTATGCAGTGAGATCTTGTGGCCTTATAAGACCCACCAGATGTGACTCTTACAAGGCTGCGAGATTTTGCTGCATAAAAGGGGAATGGTGCATTCACACATTGCAAAACTTCAGCATTTATAACACCCGGTATTATTTCAAGCACTTATAAGAACCCGTTTTTGTCATGTGTAAAAGCAGCCTTATTTTTGTAATTAATAATGGCTGTCTCAGGGTGCAATCTGCATTGTCCAGGTATTCAGGGGATCTGTTCATGCATTTAGATGAGCACTGAAGTGGTATTTTCTCCCAATGAACTTATACTCCCCCGCTCTCCCCTTTCTCCCCTTATCTCCATCCAAAACTCTGCTGCCAGGGATCATCCACCTTGCCCGTCGCTTCGACCACGTGTAGCCCCTCCTCTCCTCTCTTCACTGGCTCCCCCTTCCTGAACGAATCCTGCACAAGCTCCTAGTCTTCACCTATAAAGCTCTTCACAACCTTGCTCCCCCCACCTCTCTACGCTAATTTCCCTCCATACTCCAGTCCGTGAACTCTGCTTCTCCTCTGTCCCCTCTCTCGCCCTCCCACGCCTCCCCTGCTCCTCTAACTGCCTTCGTCCCTTCTCCCTCGCTGCCCCCCATGCCTGGAACTCCCTTCCTGCCCACATCCGCCTCGCCCCCTCCCTTCGTACCTTCCAATCCCTCCTCAAGACCCACCTCTTCCGCTCTGCTCTCCTCGACTTCTTCCTCCCCTCACCTAACTCCTGCTGATACCTTCCATCCAGTACAATGTGTTACCTAAGGTCTGTGTACTCATATTCTCACCACATGGACCAACCAGCCATCATTCTTGATGTAACCAAGCCAAGCTTGTGCACTTGGGACCTTGCATCCTTGTGAATGTTACACTTCTTGTCTCTCCCTCTGTTCCCCACCCCCCAGTCTCTCAGATTGTAAGCCCTAGGGCAGGGACCGTGTCTATTCAATTACTTTGTAAAGTGCCAGTTCTTCTTTGAGGATCTCCGCGATTCTCACTTATGGGATTTACTTCCTGCTTTGCAGGCACCAGAGACCTAGTTGTCAGCAGTTTCCAGGCAGAAACCTGGAAAGATCTAGAATATGATGAGGGCTCCGCCCCTCCATCCCCCATCCCATCCTGTTAAAAGAGCTGGCTCAAGATCTCACGAGAGCAGGACTGCATAAATAGGGGAGGAGCCCTCACCGCCTCAGTTCCTTCCAACCCCGTCCTGGAAGACAAATTTAAAGGTACATCCCAGATAGAGGGGAAGGAGGGCGGATCATGAGAATACACAGAGCTCTCTTGAAGAACAGAGTTACTGGTAAGTAACCTCTATTTCTTCTTCGAGAATCTCCGCGATTCTCACTCTTGGGAGAGTGAATAGCAGTTCATAACACCTACCACAAGGTGATGGGAGTCGAGGAAGTTAATCAAATAGAGATTGGAGAACTGCTCTTCCCACTAGGGTATCCGATCTAGCNGACCAGCATGACCTGTGCCTATCCTGTCTCGGAGAAGCTCATAACACCTGCATGTGTAAGTTCTGTACTGGCCTCTCTACCAGGACAAAACGGGCCAGAGCTCTCAGGCTTCAGGACATACTAACCCACAAGGCACTTCAGGGTAGTGAAGAGGGGCCCCGTCGGCTCCCCACCGGGCACTTCAGCGTTCCCAGAATGAACTCCGGCACCCCTGTCCCGAACGCTCTGTCAGAGCCACTAACCGTACCGAGCTCTGCTGGTGAAGCGTCAGGGGAGGCTCCGCCTCCGGTACCGTCCTTGGTCAGGAGCACCTCTCGCTCCCAGAGCACCTCCCGTACCAGAGAGCGTACCACTAGATGCCCTGGTGAGGAACGGAAGAAAAAGAAGAAGTTCAAAGGCACCGATCTGGGCAACACTCCGCGTACTGTACAGGTGGAGACTATTTCCACGCAGACTTCACTAGTCCCAACTCCCATGGTACCACCGCTGTCACAGTCCGCCCCAAGCCACTGCTCCATCTGAGGCACCAGTGATGACCCATTCTGATAGGCGTAGGGATTCGCGCTGCTTCTCTCACAGTGAGCACCATCGGCATAGCCGCTCATATTCAAGATCTCTGGCTCGGCATGCAATGCTCCAGTAGGAACGGCCTAGCAAGTCTGTACAGAGGTCCCCTCCCAGGCCTCTAGGGACGTCCCTCTGATACCACAGGGACCTGAGAGCACGCTCCCCCTGCTCTTGTTGTTCACCGTATGATGACTGCCAGTACCGGAGATACAACCATGCAGAGTCCTACCGGTACCACTCCCACTCCAGCTCTCGGAGCAGATCCCCATACCCAACCAGGACATACTTTGTAGGTCTGGAGCTACCAACCCACTCTGAAACCCAAGGTGAATATATACCTCCAGCGCCTCCCCGCGCACCTCCTACTGCCACTGTGTCCTGGCCTCCTCCTGAAGTAGTGTTGCTACCTCTACAACTGCCTCTTCCGGACCCGGTACTGCTGCAGCCAGCAAGGATTGAGAACCAACGGTTCCGCTCCATGGTTCCAGTGGCTCCACCTGTTCCTGCAGTACAGGAGCAAGCATAGGACTTCAGGTCAGCACAGCCATTGGGAACTGCTTTTCTCAGCTCCCTCCTGGGTAACCCTCCTCCCACCGCGCTGGGACAGCCACCTGACCTGAAGGTTTTCTCCGGAAGATCTGCTTACCCATCCTCTTCATCTTCCTCTCTTACCTTAGAGGAGGATGAGACTATTTCACACCCCACCCCACCGGACACAGTCTCAGACCCAAATTTTGCCCTGGCCACAGAGGACACCAAGGCTTTTCAGGCCATGCTTAAAAGACTGGTCTCAGCGCTGCCTAAGCTCCCTACTAAAGTGGTAAAAAAGACCCAGTCAGGCCCGGTATTTGGGCTCCTCAGTACTGGAGAACTGGGACATATCATGTTCCCAATGTTCGACCAACTAATGGAACCTTCCACTTCAGTATGGGCAAAACCCTCCTCAGCTGTTCCCACCAATAAATTGGCTGACTCTGTATGCTATCCCCAAGGAGGGAGCTAATATTTTCTACAGGCACCCTGCCCCTAATTCTCTGGTCATTGCAGCAGCCTCTCTCAAGACTAGAGCAGGGGGTCTGCACACATCTTCATCCAATAGAGAGGGACAAAGTCTTGATGCCTTGGGAGGAAGATCTCCACTGAGACGCTATCACTCCAGGCCTCTAACTACGCCTCAGCCATGTGCGGGTACCAACATTGGCTATGGTCTCAGCTTAGCAACACCACTGATCCCAATCAAATAGCGGCCCTACGAAAGGAAGGGATGCAGATTGCCCAATTCCAACTCACTGCGAATATGCATATTGCTGATTGCAATATTAGGGGAATGGCTTCTGCCATTACACTTAGGAGACATGCCTGGCTCCAGTCCATTGCCTTGGCCCCAGAAAACAAAACCCACTTTGATTGTGAGGGTCTCTTTGCATCATCCACTGACGAGACTCTTAAGAAAACAAAGGAGACTAGTGAGAAGGCTAGGTCCACTGGGGTCGTCAGAACCATAAGAAAGAGATTTTATTCCTCTTCAGCCCCCTATTCCTACGCTCCGAAGCAACGTTCGCCCTACCCCTACAATACGGGGAGAAGTTTTTTGCCCCAGTACCAGCAGCCGCAAACCTCTACCTCTCAGCCTCGGAGGAGGTTCAGTTTTATGAAACCATTGTGTCTAAGGTGGCCTCTAGGATAGGCCTCTCCCTCCCTCCTCCCGCTCAGGTTGAGGAGAATTTGGCGGAGAATGCAGCCCTGGTGCTGCCCAAAGAGACTCCAGATTCTTCCCTCCTACCCCTGCCATCTCTATACTTGAGGCTATTGAATTCTGAGTGGCAGAAGCCGACCAAGAATGTACACTCCCTGGCTAAACGCTTTTATTCTTTGCCTGAGTCACAGTCTGGAATGTTTGTCCTTTGTAAGGTAGATGCAGGGGCAACAGACCTGGCCAAGGCCTCATTTCTTCCCGCTGATGGGGAGGGCTATCCTATTATTATTATTATTATTATTATTAACAAACATTTATATAGCGCCAGCAGTGTACCTGGCACTTTACAAAGTAATAAAATAGACACAGTCCCTGCCCCTAGGGCTTACAATCTGAGAGACAGGAGCTGGGGGAGAGACTTAGGAAGGGGAACAGAGGGAGAGACAAGGGGTCTAACATTCATGAAGATGCGAGGTCTCAAGTGCACGTACTTGGCTTGGTTACGATGAGAATGACAGCAGGCAGGTCCATGTTGCAAGGATAAGGGTAAACCGATCGTAGGTATAGGAATAGTGGCTCAGCAGGATAAAGAGTCAGACAGAGCAGAGCGAAAGAGGTGAGTTTTAAGGAGAGATTTGAAGGTATGAAGGGAGGGGGCAAGGCGGATGTGGACAGGGAGGGAGTTCCAGGCATGGGGGGCAGCAAGTGAGAAGGGACGAAGGCGCTTAGGGGAGCAGGGAAGGCGTGGAAGGATGAGAGAAGGGACAGAGGAGGAGCGAAGTGCACGGGCTGGAGTATGGAGGGCGATAAGTGCAGAGAGGTAGGGGGGAGCAAGGTGGAGATCCACTAATTCGTAGAGATCCACTAAACCACAAGGTGGAAACCTTCCTTCACAGGGATTTGAGGCAGCTTCCATGGGTTGTAGAGAGGCAGCTACGGCTTCTACATTTGCTCATGCCAAGGTTCTCTGGGTGAAGGACTTGAACTTGCTTGCCCAGTCAAAAGTTTTAAAGACAGTCTCAAATAGTTTTCAGTGGCGGCTTCCTTCACAGCTGATGCTGCACTAGACTCAGCCCAGTTCTCAGCTAGGTCAATGTCCAGCAGTGTGGCAGCATGGAGGGCTATATGGCTTAGGCCCTGGAAAGTGGACCTTCAAGCAAAGATGGTCCTGGCGTCCATGCCCTTACAGGGGAAAAGCTCTTTGGGAACACTATGGCTAATGCCATGATGGACGAGCCAGAGAAGAAGGGTCTCCCTGTGAACCCCACTAGAAAGGATGGGAGAAGGAGGTCCCAACCTAGACAAAACTTTCATTTCTGCTCATCCTTTTGCACGGGTGGATTCAAGTCCAACCATCCATGTTGGCAGCAAGGTGGCAGAACCCTCATAGCACCGTCCATCAGACACCCTCCAAAATCAGACAAGAATTCCTCTGCCATGGCATGACAGCTGATCTTCCCTATCTAACCTGTGCCTGCTCAGTCACACCCTGCATAGGGGGACGTCTGCAGGAATTCTGTGATCAGTGGCAGTGGATGAACGCAGACTGGTGGTGGGTGAGGGGAGACCATCAGAGACCGCTGTTCCATAGAATTCAAATCGTGGTCCCGTGACTTTTTCATCAAAGTCTCACGAGCAAAAGATCATGTCAGGCACAAAAGAACGTGGTAGGCCATCCAACATCTGATCACCGTCGGGGCAATAGAACCTGTTCCACTGGAGCAAAGGTGCTCTGGAGTATACTCCGTCTTTTTTACTGTCCCCCCAAAGGACTGAGATACAAGGACAATTCTCGACCTAAATGGATACCTCAAGTTTAAGTGGTTCAAGATGGAAACCCTGAGATCAATCCTGTTAGCCCTACAAACAGGTGACTTCATGGCCTCCATAGATCTTCAGGAAGCATACCTGCACATTCTGATCAGGGAATCACACCGTTGATTCCTAAGGTTTGCATACAACGGTGCTCACTTCTAGTACAGGGCCCTGCCATTCGACCTTGCAGCCTCGAGAGCCTTCACCAAGATCCTCGTAGCCTTGGTGGCCTTCCTCAGACAACAAGCTGTTGTTTTTTTTCCCCTACCTCAACAGCCTCCTCATCAAGGCGGAGTCAAGGGAAAAAGTCTCCTGGCCAGTAGACCAGACATTGTCTTGCCTCCAAGGGTATGGATTCATGGTAAATTGGGACAAGAGTTCCCTGGTGCCCTCCCAATATCTCACTCATCTAGGGGTAACCTTTCACACAGGTCGGAGCGGGAATTGATAAGACAACAGATTTCTGGACTGAAACTCCACGGCTCAGCAGATTTCCTAGCTTGGGTGATTTGTGTGGGCCTGATGGTTTTGTGCACTGACACAATAGCCTGGGCATGTTTCCACCTGCGCCCACTACAGAACTTCCTCCTTCCGTGGCAGAATCAGATAGCGGAGTGGCAGAAGTTCAACCTGAGTCCTCCTCAGCAGATGCTTGCCACATTAGACTGGTGGCTTCAGACCGACGGTACTCTCAGGGATTGCCCATCATGACCCCAGCAAAATTGACCATCACGATGGACACAAGTTCTTCTGGGTGGAGATCCCACTGACAGGGTATTCCTGTGCAGGGCACGTGGTCTCCGGAAGAGAGGTGCTTCCACATCAATCAACTGGAGCTCAGGGCAGTCAGGCTGACTCTCTACCACTTCCAGCAATGGGACAGGTACAATCACATTTTAACTTACACCAACAGCACAACTGCCATGGCTTATGTCAACATACAAGAGGGCACAAAATCCCCATCCCTGATGTCAGAAGCCAGGATGTTATTTCATTGGGCAGAGAACAACCTACTTTCCTTGTCAATGCTTCATGTCAAAGGCATTCTCAACACTGAGGCAGACTTGCTGAGGCAAACCATACAATTGGGAGAGTTGACTGAATTGCAAAGTATTCTCCCAGATCTCCAGCCTGTGTGGTCTCCCGCTGATCGACTTTTTGCATCAGCCAACAATCACCAAGTCAATCTAACATGACTCATGATTGCTATATGTATTCTCTCCAATCGCCCTTCTCCCAAAAGTTCTGCAATGCATCAATGCAGTGCAGAGAGCGAGAGCCCAGGAGAACTTCTCATAGCCCCGGAGTGGCCAAGGACACCTTGGTTTGCTTCAATCGGGAATCTCCAGGTACTCCCGGAAATGTGGTGCGGCTTCCCTTGTGCAAGGACCTCCTCTACCAGGAACCAGTGTTCCACCAGGACCTTGAGAGATTACAGTTAACAGCCTGGATGTTGAATAGGAACAGGTAAGAAGTCATGGGTATGCAAACAAGGTTCTTCAGACCTTGCTGGTGGCCCATAGACCATCCACCAATCGAATTTACAGTACTACCTGGGTGGCCTTCCAGAAGTGGTCCAAGAAGCACAGTATAGTAGCTCTGGGGGCAGAGATCCCTGATGTCTTGGCTTTTCTGCAAGATGGCCTGGAGAAAGGTCTTGGTGTTAACACCTTACGGAAACAAGTTTCAGCCCTTTCATCGGCTCTCACGGCCCAAAGTGGGGAACCCCTCTCCACTCACCAACACGTGAAACGTTTTCTCAAAGCTGCCACATATATTGCCCCAGCAGTGAAGCACTGTTTTCTCTCGTGGAAACTAAATGTGATCCTAGACACCATATAGGGTCCTCCCTTCGAACCTCTGTCAGGTACCTCTCTGAATTTTATCTTTCAAGGTGGCATTCTTAGTAGCGATTACCTCTGCAAAGAGGATCTCGGAATTGGGAGCTTTGTCTGTGGATCCCGAGCTGTGTCATTTCAACAGAGACAAAGTCTCACTGCATTTACATCCAACATTCCTCACTTAACACCAGCTTCCATAGGCACCAGGATATTGACTTGCTGTCTTTTTGGCCTAATCCTCAACATTGCAGAGAGATTCTGTGGAATAAGCTGGATGCAAGCAGGATAATCAAGGGAAGGAAGTGTCGACAGCGACCCTAGCTAGATGGTTAAGGAGATGCATTACCCTAGCGTTTAGGTCCAAAGGGCTTCGGGTCTCTCAAGGCATTATAGCTCACTCCCTAAGAAGTGCAACCACCAATGCAGCGCTCCTTCAGGGGCGTTGTTGGAAGATATTTGTAAGGCAGTGTGTTGGTCATCAGTCCATACCTTCACCCATCATTATGATTTACATAGCTAGGCCTCAGCTAGAGCAGTCTCCAGTCGAAGGGTGTTGCAAAGAGTGATTGCAAAACTTTTCTTCCGAGTTCCACTTGGCCTTGGTTTTTTCCTCCCATTTTGGGGGGGATTTCTGACTTCTGACTGCTTGGGTATTTTCCAAGAAAGACTGCTCTTATGCAAATACTCCTGTTTCCAAGATATACCTGTTATGAAAATTTCTCCCCCGTCAGTACAGGGGGGTTTCCCCTCAAGTTTCAGAGGTATAAATATGTTAGGAGAACTTACTTTCTATTTCCAGGATATTTTATTATGTTCGGCAAATTTCCCTTCTTTGCCTATTCCTAAGTGTCTTTCCCAGCCGTCCGTGATCAGTGGAGAGGCCCCCAATGGGAAGACACAACTGTTAACCTATTCTCAGGCTTAACCAACTGGAGGAAAAGCCCCAATGGGAGCACACCAGCGAGGTTAACGTGCCCTATTTCACGACCTTTGTGTTAGGACAATTTATTAGAATAATATCCTGGTAGAATCTCAGTAACTTGGAAAGTTACCTCCTGGGATCTTATTGAAGAGGCTTCATTCCCCTGGTACCATGTAGGAACGCAAACCACACAAAACTGACCAATAAAACAGATTTTATTTGACAAATATAAAGAACTTCCAGCATATGACCTTAAAGCACTTAAAAGTATTGCTCTTAGTTCTTAGACTTATTGCTTTAACTTATTGCTCTAATCAGTTGCTTTAACTTATTGCTCTAAAGTCTGTGCTCTAATACCCATTCATGCTCACCAACATGCATACGTCTGAGACTGGCCAGGTCTCAGAGTAGCGTTGTTGAAGAGAGGCTGGAGTTCCTGACATGTACACGTTGCCTCGGGGGTGTCTGGTCAGTTTGCCTCCAATTCCTGAGGGTTTTTCTTCCTTCTTTTATACCATCTTTCTTAGCTCTCTGACAGCTGTTGATGTCACAGAATTCATCCAATCAAGGCCAGCCGATGCTTGTTGCTGCATGGGTTCTTTTGCCTTCGTGTGGGCTTGAAGTCTGTGAGGTGACCTGGTTTCAGAGGAGCCAAGGTTTTAGCAGCAGGTGTTTTTCCTTCACCCTTGATAGTCAGTGTTTTGGAGGGTCTGTAATTGGATGAAAAGTTCAATTTGGTAGGTCATAGGGTTCTTTTGCGCAGGTTATCAGCACCCTAATCTCCAGCAACTCTTGTAGGTTTCCTGCTTTGTCTGATTTTGCTAGCTTTGCAGGTGTCTGCATACTTGCAGTTTTAAGGTGCTGTCATCCTGTTTTTGCAAAAGTCTCCTTGTTGCAGAGCTCCTGGCCTTAGGGCAGCTTTTCAGTCCTGTTAGCTCTTGTCTTCAAGAGGTCTTTGCTTTCAGCCTTGACCTGAAATGCATCCACTCAAAATCCAGGCACAACGCTGCTTGCCTCCCCCTCCTGAGAGAGAGAGGAAAATTTAGTCACTTACCTCATGAATTTTCCTTCTTCTCTCTAGGGGGAGGCTGGGAGTCTGGCCCGCCCTATTGGATTATTTTTCTTCTCTCAGAATGTTTTCGCGTCACCTTTGCAAATTCCCCTTGTCCCAAGGGTTGCAGACAGAGGGGAGAACCTTTAGCAGGGATGTCCCGGATTAAAGTGGTTTCTTCCTCTCTCTTTTTGTCAATTCTGTCTTAGCTACCTTGGGTGGCTGTTTTAGACCCTTGGTAGCCATAAGTTCTTTTTTTATTCTACATTCAATTTCCATGTTAAGTCTGTTTGATTATAAGTTCCCTATTTAGGATGTTTGGTAGCTTCATCAGTCACAGATCTGGGGTCCAGTACTGGGATCAGCTCCTCCCCTGGTCTGGGCTATCAGTCAAAATCCTGATCCTGCCTCTGATTTGAGGAGAGGAGTTAAACACAAGAACGACTGCCTGCCTCTCCCAGAGAGAAGGAAAACTCATGAGGTAAGTGACCAAATTTTCCTATCTCACATTATTCCAAGGGCATTATGTAGCATGATCCTCTAAGGTCTGAGTTCTTAACCTTTTCTCTACTGGGATTGAGTTTCCATACTGCCGCCATTCTGCAATCCTCCTTTTTATATTAGATAACTCCCAAGATCTTCCTTTTTTCAGGAGCTCCTCTTCTTGAGTTAAATGTGGCTGTGACATCTTGAAACCCATTGGTGACCCCTTTCAGAATTGCATCTACAAATCAAGAATCCATTTTGTGTCATCAGACTTTATGGCCATAGAATCAGTGTACTTTATGGGGATGTAAAGGACAACTTTTATCTATTATTATTATTATTATAAACATTTATATAGCGCTGGTCATGTACCTGGCGCTGTACAGAACATAGACATAGATGCGGTCCCTGCCTGTGGCTTACAATCTAAAAGACAAGGAGGGGGAGACAGGGACAGGGGACAGTGGGAGAGATGGGAGAAGACAAACAAACATACAAACGGATATGAAGTCTCAAGTGCGTGTGCTTGGCTTGGTTACAATCAGGTTGGTTGCAACAGTCTGCAGAGGAGGGCAGACAGTAAGTATATGGGGAACGACTAGCAGGCATTGGGAAAGGCGGCGAGGAAAAAATGGGTCTTGAGGAGGGATTTGAAGGAGCGGAGGGAAGGGGCAAGGCGGATGTGGGCAGGAAGGGAGTTCCAGGCATGAGGGGCAGCAAGGGAAAAGGGTCGAAGGCGGCTAGGTGAGCAGGAGAAAGAAACGAGGGAGAGTGAGGGAGGGGACAGAGGAAGAGCCGAGAGCGCGTGCAGGAGTTCGTAGGGAGATTAGGTCTGAGAGGTCTAGGAGCACTATTTGTTCAGTCTTCCAGCATATTTTAGCAGACTTCATTGCATTGACTTCCAGTTACTTCACCTTTTTGAAGCTATATCTGCAGCTTATAAGGGTTAGGAACATGATTTATTATAATGAAAAATAAAGGGGCGGGAAGTTACGATCCACATTGAAAACTATTTGTGATCATCAGAATGAGGGCCTCTGCTCTAGGGAAGAGAGTCCGAAAAACTCGATTACTTCTGCCCCCTTGCCAATGCTAAATCATGCTATCTGCTCTATAGTCCTAAAATTAAAGTTATAGATTAATGCCACTGGTGACACTGGATCCAGTGGCAATGTAGGAACTATGCAAATCATTAATTTGTTCTGGTGATACCCGGGACCTGTGTTATGGGGGAAATGCTGCAAACGTGTTCCCGGGTGATATGTAGAAACGTGAAGGCAAAGAGCAGTAAGTGTATATGGCTAGATGTCTGTAGGCTTTTCATTGGAAATTCCCATGAGAACCTGGATTACAAGGTGTAACAGGGAGCAGTCCGGTGGGACTGCTACCCCTTTTAAGAAGGGGACTGTGTGGGCCAGTCAGAGGGCTGGGCGCACACAAGGGGTGTGGCAGAGCCAACCCCAGAGCTGGGGGAGCAGCCTGAGGGGATACAGGCTGAGTAACCCCTGGGACAGAGTGAGCAGGTTAGTGGCCCTTTATAGCTGAGTAGAGGAAGCCTGGCCATGTCCACTGTGCCTGTATAAAAGGAGAGACGAGGCAGAGAGGAAAGAATCTCTGCCAGGGAGCCGAAGGAGCAACATCTCCCTGAGAGAGCCTTCCTGCTATAAGCTCTCCAAGGCAATGAAGACTAAAGAACAAGAGGAACCCAGGCAAGTGGGAGAGGCTGTGCCCAGGAGGGAGCCTCTTGCCTGGGGAAGACTTGGCCAGAGCCTGGGGGGTTTAAGGCCTGGCTGGATAGACTTTGAGGGGTTGAGGTTGTGTTGCTCCTGAGTCTGCAGAGATGGACCTGGACCTGCAGGGTGGAGGTGACTGAGCCAGCAGCCCGAGGTACAGAGGACACAGGATTGTGTCCAATAAAGGACTGGATTGAAACCATCTGGACTGTGTGGTGTGTCCTGAGAGGGTACCCCTTTCCTGGAAAGAGGGGGATTCAGCCGAGGCTCAAGGCTGAAACAGCATAGCAGGGGGTGAGCTAATTCCCTAGAGTGCGACTCCAGCGCTCTGCGTGGCCCTTGGAGAGACCCCCTGCTACACAAGGGTAATATTGACCACTTCACTTTGCCTTCTTTGTGCTGCTACTAGCTCATTATTGATGAGGGGCAATATGGTGAAACTATGGCTTTCTGACAGATGAAAACGTGGCCTCTGGTTTTCATAACACTCTCTTTTGAATATATGTATTAGCAGAAGCATGTCTAATTAAAATGCAGGTTTGAAAGAGTCCAAAACACCAGATTCCATTTCCATACTGCCACCGTTCTGCAATCTTCCTTTTCATGCTAGATAAAGGAGATTATCTTTTCAGACTAGATAAAGAAAGTGATGACTTTTTCCTGCTAAATAATAAAATGCCTATTATATGATATTTATCTCAGTTAAAAACAAATCTTTTGGTTGACTAAAGTTAATTTTATGTAGTACTTTGCTGCGATTTTTGAAAGAATCTAAAGGAGATAGGTGCCTGTTCCCTACTGAAATTTGGGGTCAGCCTATCATGCCGTTAGTGGTATGAATATCAAACCTGCATTTTCACAAAATTTGTGTGTATTTAAAGTCAGGGTTTTGATTAGGCCCTTCTACATATTAGGGTCAGCTTTTAAAATTTTAATAGATACACAACTTTGGGACCACCTCTAATGACATGTTGATCTTCTTCAAGTGTCTGTGTTTTTCACTGTTTGGTATCCATGCATGCATAAGCAGGACGCTGGGAAGTTGACTCCTGACCAATAAGGGTTAAGATGGCTCCTGCCTCTCAACTCAGTGCATGTACTCTGCTTTCATTTGTAAGGATGAATTTTTAAAGGAGGTGGGCCACAGACTGTCTCATTTCTTTCCAGTCATCTTGTTCGAGAAGGCTGGGAAATGCTGCTCCTGAGCAAGCTCTCTTCAAACTTGGGAACAAAAAAAAATCTTAGGCCACTTTCAGACATGCCCCCTGCCCACGCATATTTGGTCTGCAGGGAGGAATGCGCAGCCCGAATATGCACATCTGCTGGTCTCAAAGCCCCTCCTTCCCCCCGCGCGGCTTTACCGGCAGAGATGC
>QEPC01002983.1:528165-541075 GCA_003113815.1 Sphenodon punctatus | reverse complement strand
CTTGATTTCCTGCTCTGCATCCCTGCGCGTCTCTGCCGGCAAAGTCGCGCGTGGGGGACCTTTCAGACCGGCCAATCCCTGCACATATTCGGGCTGCGCATTCCCCCCCCCCAACAGCCCAAATATGCATGGGGGGGCATGTCTGAAAGTGGCCTTAATCTTGTTCTTTAACTAATTCTATAGTTAGATACTTATTCTTTAGATAGAGTTAGTAATAGTTTGTAACTTTAGTTATTACTTCATCTCTGTTAGGCAATAGTTTGTAACTTTAGTTATTACTTCATCCCTGCATCATTGACTCCCTTAGGCCACTCCACCATCTGGTCTTGTTGGCCAGAAAAAAGGGGTTTAAAAGATGTCCCTTGTTCTTGTCCCTATTTCCCTTGATACAACAGCATGAAAAATGCTTGACATGCATAAGAGAGTGTATATCAAAATGAACTGCTAAGTTTGTGTAGCCATGACTGAGAGTTCTTAAAAGTCAGAAAGATGAGACTTAGACCTTGTTGACACAGAGAGTTCTTGAGAGAGGTCAAGAGGGGCCTATTCTGAAATCTCAGCATCACCTGTCTTCTCTCTTGGTGATGTAGGAACTTGCTGCTCCTCCATAAGTGCCAGTGAGAAGCCCCAACCCCTTACCTTTAGCACCTCTTGAGTGCACACCCAGGAGTCCTGCACCGGTGAACTACTATGTTCTGCCTATGGTGCTGACCATACCAGCATGTGGACACCATTTCAAAGCTAAGATACAGAAGCCTCCAAAGGACCATGCTTCTCAGAAAGAACTTGGAACATGAACTTGGACCATACTCCAAGAAAGCCTTTGGAGCAAGAAGATGCTGCCAATGACAGGTCCCTTTCTCTGGACCTTTTCTGCTACAATCCTCTGACAAAGAAGTCATCTAAAAGACATCTCAGAAACACGGAAACTCAACTTCAAAGAAAAGGCACTCTGCAGAAGACATGCACCCAGCACCACTGGTTTCAATGGTATTTCTACACCCCACCCCTTTGATATCCTTGTTCAGGGTAGTAAGATTCTCATTGCTGTGTTTTTACAGACATTCCTACTGGGACTTGGAGTAATAGTCTTGTTTTAGCAGAGCACTCTCTTTCTCACTGACTACCACAATGGATGCTGGCATTGTATCCTGACACCTGTATCATCATAAGCAATACAGGGAGCAAGACTACTCATGAACACACGAGAGGCCATACTATATACAACAATCTCATTCCTTCAAAAGCTAATGTGGCACTGCCAGTTCTAGCACCAACTGATTCCAAAACTCATGCTGTTCAGGAATCCTCCTTCACCTACTTGAATAGGCCTAACTGTTAAACATCCAGTATTACCTGTTCTAGTCACAGATCCACCTCAACTGCTTCTAAGTACTAGGCAAGACTCCACTATTAAGCCTACTTGGGGAGAATTTCACCTGTTGCAGGCCATGCTGAATCCTGAAGACTAAAACGCAAGATTCTGAGTCAGCCAAGATGTCCTCATCATCTTTGTTTCAGTCTTTAGACTTTGACACAATACTTCAGACTTTGACTTCTACTCCGTACTGGCCTAATCTCTGATTCTTCCAATATGTAATCCAGAGGGTGTCCGACATTTCCAAACCATATTAAAGCATTTAATGACAACAGAAACAATGGCATCCACTAAAGTGCGAAGCCAGATCTCCATGAACCTGATCTTCATATACTAGGACTCAGTGAATCAGGTAACGTTATAATTTCATGTGAATTCTCATGGACCCTGAAGAACACCTTTTGGAACTTTCATCTTCACCCATCCCAATCAATAAGTAAGTAGATGCTCTCTTTACTATTCCATCTGAAGAAGCATCTGTGATTTTTAAACACGCCCAGTTCCCTCATGATTGCTGCAGCCACACAGAAGCAAAAATCAGGAAGCACACAGATGTCACCCTCAGATAAGCACAGTAAGCAAGTGGACATTCTTTATCGACGAACTCCCTGATTCTCACTTTTAGGACTCTACCCTGCTCCACAGAGGACCAGAACCTTTGATTGTGTCAGCAGTTTCCATACAGACTACCTGGAATAGTTAGAAGCTTCAGAGGGCTCCTTCGACACCCCCACCCACCCCCCATCCTGTCATTTATTTATTTATTTATTTATTTACTTCTATTTATATGCCGCCCCCCCCCCCATGCCAAAGGCATCTCGGGGCGGCTTCCAACATAGTACAAAACAATTTTTAAACATAAAAAATCTACAGTATCATTGTTAAAACAGATTTAAAACACCCCCCACAGAAATTAACTCCCCCCCCACTCCCACTCCCCTCCGAAGGCCTGGGCGAACAGCCAGGTCTTACAGACACGTCAAAAGGCCAACAGGCCTGGGGCCAGGCGAGCCTCCTCTGGGAGGGAGTTCCATAACCATGGCCCAGCCACCGAGAACGCCCTCTCCATTGTGCCCCCCCATCTTACATGGGGGACCTCCAGAAAGGCACCCCCGGTGGACCAAAGGGATCACTCTGAGGCGCGGGGGGTGAGGCGGTCCCAGAGATATGAGGGGCCCAGACCGTGCAGGGCTTTGTAAATCAATACTAACACCTTGAATCTGGCTTGCTATGCTATAGGCAACCAGTGCAGAGCTTGGAGCACCGGTGTTATGTGCTCACGCCGCCCCTTCCCCTTCAGGAGACGGGCCGCCACATTCTACACCAGCTGCGGCCTCCAAACCAGAAACAAGGGAAGCCCCACGCAGAGCGCGTTACAGTAGTCTAGCCTCGAGGTGATGAAGGCATGGATGAGAGTGGCCAGATCAGGCCTGGAGAGGTAAGGTCGAAGCCCCCATACCAGATACATCTGGCAAAAGGCGACTTTAGCCACCGCCTCCACCTGCCGATCCAGCCGGAGGCCCAAATTCAAAACCACCCCCAGAGTCTGAACCTGAAGAGCAACAGGTGGGCGAACCCCCCCTATCATGGGGCCAGCACCTCCCCCGCCCTGCCCACCACCATCACCTCCCGTCTTATCGGGATTGAGTTTCAGTATGCTCTGCCGCAGTCAATCCACCACGGCTTCTAAACATTGGGAGAGTAAAGAATCAGCAGGACCTGGGTCAGTTGAAAATGAGAGGTACAGCTGAGAATCATCAGCATATTGGTGACATCGCACCCCAAACCCTCTCACGATCTCCCCCAGGGGCTGCATATACACATTTGCACAGGCTCTGGCTAGCGTGAGACCAGGATTCTGTAATGGAGGTGGGAAGCCCTCCCACCTCAGTTCCTTCCAACCACTCTAGACGATCAGAAGACCTTTGGCACTTCTCAGCAAACATTGGCAAAAAAACAACAACTTTATTTTAGTTTAGTTTTTTTAAAAAGGGAAGGCGGAAGAAAGAACCACTAGCCTAGTGGGCCCCTTGTCTCTTTCCCTTCGGGAGGATAGGGGGAAGCATTTCATCCTGCCACTGATCCAGCTGGAGGGATTATGCCAAAGAAGCTGGGATTTAAGTCGTGTAGAGCCTGTCCTGCCCCGTTGTCAGTCAACGACCAGCATGTACAGTGCTTAGAGTGCCTGGGAGAAGCACACGACACTTGCACCTGCAAAGCGTGTCCTGCCCTATCCTCTAGGGCCAGAAATAACAGGTCACTGCCTCTCAAGGAGATACTAACAAAAAGAGCTCTTCAGGGAGGCAGAGAAGGTCGGATCAGGAGCTTTTCTTATTAGCCAGGAACCCACCATCACATCATGGACGCCTCGGGGCCTTCAACTCCAGCAAGTGCCAATCTTAATCCGGTCACCTCAGGGGATCAACCAGGCAGTACTGCAGTCAGAGCAGTTGAAGATCTGCAATTAGGCTTGCAAATGGAGGCTTCTCAGCCTCCTGAAATGTTGACAGTTCTTGGCGGGCCAGTCACTGAGGCGGCTAAAAAGAAAAAGAAGAAAGCGTCCTCTCCTGGGCCCCCTACTACCTCACGAAGGGTAGTAGGGCCCCCTACTACCTCACGAAGGGTCCTACCAGATTGCACAGTGGTCATGGAGACTACCTTCTCTGACACTGAATCCCCTCTGTCCATCAGCCTATCCTGCATCAGGAAGAGCAGAGGGAGCGCCCCGCACGATCGCCAGCACAGGCGGAACCGTGAGGACACTCGGATCAGTTCCGCTCTCCTAGAGAGCCAGCAATCACAATTGTGTGCTGCTTCTCCACAGTACCATCGGTACCATGGTAGGTCACATAGCAGGGACCGCTACAGATATGGTGACCACAGGAGTGTCTTGCCATGCTTGTGCTGTTTGCCCCAGAGACGACATGATGACCACTTCCAACACAGGTCCAGGAATAGACTCTCCCACTCCCGCTATTATTATTCAAGATCAAGAAGCCACTCCCCTGCCTATTGGTCAGGTGTAATCATGAGGGACCACATCAGTATTCCTCCCATAGAGACTATTCCCTAATAGGGATAATGTGGCTCTCCCTCCAGCAGCAACAGTTCCACCAGGGCCTTTCTCGCCACCACTGGTACCTGCAGTACCACCCTGCACTCAATATCAGTGGTACCCCCAACACGCTCGTCTAACAGCACCACTGGTACCATTGGTACCTGCTGTGGCCACTCAACAGCTTCCTCAACCTATGAGGGCAGAAAATGATTTTCTGCAAACACTATTGGGTACCTCCACCCAATGAACTGCGGAGTTTACTATTGATAAATAAGACTCTTCTTCCTCTTCATCTCCCAACATCAGATGTGGAAGATATTGTGTCACCTTCTCCACCAGACACCATGTCCAACCCTTCTGTACATCTATTAACAGAGGATGTGAAAGTCTTCCAGAGCACATTGCGCCATTTGCTAACTGCACTACAACAAACTCCTAGTAGGGTTGTGAAAATGACACAGTTGGGACTTTTTTTTGGCATCCTGGGTAGTGGAGACTCTGACCACGTCATGTTACCACTCTTCGAACAACTAATGGAGCCATCTACTATGGTGTGAGCAAACCCTTCATTCACTGTTCCCAGTGCCCACTAATAAATTAGCTGACTCCCTGTATGCAAAAAAATTTCATCACCATCCAGTTGCAAATTCTCTGGTGATTGCAGCTGCTTCTCATAAAACAAGAGCAGGTGGACTGCAAAACTCTCCAGTAGGCTGTGAGGGCAGAAGATTAGATGTCCTTGGCAGGAAATTCTTTTTGTCTGGAACCCACACTTTAAGGGCAGCCAGATACTGGGCCCCCATGTCCAGCTATGGTCACAATTGTCAAATTCCACAGACCCAAATCAGATTGTCGCCCTACAAAAGGAGGCAAAACAGTTGGCCCAGTTCCAACTGTCAGCTACAGTGCACATTGCAGACTGCGCTATTAGGGGCATCGCATCAGCCATCACCCTCAGACGCCATGCTTGGTTAAGATCAACAGTCTTTACACCAGAAAATAAGACAAGAATTGAGGATCTGCCATTTGACACCGAGGGCCTCTTTGCAGCTTCCATGGATGAGACCTTAAAGAAAATAAGAGACCAGCCAAACTGCCAGGTCTGCAGGAGTTACAAGAGCTATTAAAAGAAAGTCAATTTTTCAATTTCAAACTTTATTGTACTGGCCGTGGGCCATGACAAAATATTACACAGAATATACAAAATACACCAAATCTAAACCACAAAAATAAACAAGAGTAACAAAACTAGATACAGTCTTTCAATAGAACTTCAGTTCGGCTACAGTNTTTCAATTTCAAACTTTATTGTACTGGCCGTGGGCCATGACAAAATATTACACAGAATATACAAAATACACCAAATCTAAACCACAAAAATAAACAAGAGTAACAAAACTAGATACAGTCTTTCAATAGAACTTCAGTTCGGCTACAGTTAAAAGAAAGTACAACTCAGTGCCAGCTTCGTACACTCCTAGAAATAGGACCCCTTATTCGTATTCCTTCTACAAATGGAAGAACGATATACTGATAATGAGTGGAACCTACAACAAAGTGTCAATTTTACCTGTGAAAAGGCCAAACTGAGATATGGAAATATGCATCTGGCAAACTTCAGGAATGTACCGTTGCTCGATATCTATAAGGCAGCTACTTGGTCCTCAATACACACCTTTTCCAAGCACTACTCATTGGATCTGGTAGCCAGATTGGATGCAGCTGTGGGGACAACAATTCTTCAGTGGTTGTGTCCATAACTATCTCCTACTCGTCACCCTCCTCCTCAGATAGGTGTATTACACTGCTTAACACTCTCCCAAGAGTGAGAATCATGGAGTTCCTCAAAGAAGAAATGAAGGTTACCGGTAGCTCAGTTCTTTGAGAGAGCTCCGCATAGTCTCACTACCCACCCATCTTTCCCCTCTGATGTGTGGAGGCTTTTTCCTCTGCACTAGGGGATTGGAAGGAGCTGAGGTGGGAAGGCTCCTCTCCCCGTTCCTGTTATAGAATCCTGCCCACCCCCCGTTATAGAATCCTGGTTTCGCACGATCCAGAGCCTATGCAAATGACAGGATAGGAGGGGGGAAGGAACCCTCTGAAGCTTCTAGACCATTCCAGGCAGTCTTCCTGGAAACTGCTGATGCAATCAAAGGTTCCGGCTCCCCACGGAGCAGGGAAGAGTCCCAAGAGCGAGAATACGCGGAGCTCTATCGAAGAACTGAGTTACTGGTAAGGAACCTTCATTTCTAGTCCATAAGTCACTTGCAGCTGCTGCACTTGCCATGACACTACTACATGAGAGCTATGTATGACTGTCAAGACTATCCATGGGAGAAGATGTCTTATTGAACCGAAGAAAGCAACAGAGACTGTTTGTGGAAGGAGGGTCTACTGTTCTGAATTTGAAAATGGTAAAACAATGGTGGACATCTCTGACTCTGTAACTCATCACATTGCTTCAGTCATCACTATAAGAAAGCATGCCTGACTGAAATTGACAACTTTCATGATGTAAAACCTTACAAAAGTGGAGTACTGTGTGATAGGAGTGGTTCTTTTCCCAGACAAAATTGATGGTATGTTGGCCAATTTTTTAAAAAAACAATCAGATTTTGGAGAGTGATTCAATGTACCATGTGCAGATACAGATACTACTACCACTTTCTTTGGCAACCTACCCTCTGTTCACAATGCTGATACCACCAGCCCCCAATCCAACCCCCTTTTGTGCCTTGTGCTATCTATCCCATCCTTACAATACTGCCTTAGTTAATGCTATGATTCTTGGATTAACATAACATCAGACAAATAGATCTTGTAAATAGCCCTTCAGGACTATTCTATATAGTCCCACACTCTATTCCTTCTACATTTCCCCTCTCTTCCCATCTTCCAGGACCCTTCTCATATGGAATTGCTTCTTGAGAAAGTCAACACCCTCTTGCAAAAAGGGACAAATGAACAAACACTACTTCTGAAGAGACGACAAGGGTTCTATACAAGATATTTTAGTGTGCCCAAGAAAGATGGCCATAAGCTTTCTTGGATCTTCATAAATGGAGTAAATACTATGTTTGAAGTTCCAGTTGGAAATCAGACTGATTAGCCACACTGAACCTCAAATATGCGTTTTTATTCGTCCATAAGGTTCTGTTCATAGACAACTTCTATATTTTCAATCCCAATGGTCACTATTACCTACAGTTGGTACTTCAGTCAGTCTCTCATCAGCACCATGTGTCTTTAACCAAGTTCATTGCAGCTGTGTTGAAGGTACTTCATCAGATGTGTATATACTTCTCTTCCCCTTTCTGTACAATTGGCTGCTGTGGGTATCCTCTCCACAAGTGTCTTTAAGCCACATTGCCCAGACAAATCAATTACTGAGCTCATAAGAGCTTAATCTCCATGTCAAGAACTTGCATCTGATTCCTTCTCAAAGACTCCTGCGCATAGGGTTGCTCTTAAGTTCACCCCAAGCCAGAGAATTCCTGCATCAGGAACACTTCAGCACCACATAGCACTGATTATTAAAATCAATACAGTTGCTTAGCAAACAGGACATTTAAAAAAAACTTTGCCTCATAGGACCCCTCATATTGTCAACAATAGTAATACCTTATGTGCTTGAGGCCTCTTCAGCATTACCTAGCCACATGTTACACTCCAAGAGTAGGCCCAATGCTGATGCACCTTTTTATCCCAGAAGTCGTCCCCACTGTGGTGGTGGACTCAACCTCATCATGTTCTTAATGGCCTACCCTTTCCCACTAACCACTATGCTACTTATTACAGACACATTGCTGACTGGATGGGGAATGCTGTATGGTCAGCTCAACATGTGTGAACAAATACAGATTCACACCTTCACGTAAGGATAGAGACACCTATTAAGCTCTTCCGGGGGGGCACAATGGAAAGGGCGTTCTCGGTGGCTGGGCCGCGGCTCTGGAATTCCCTCCCGGTGGAAGCCCGCCTGGCCCCGTGTCTGCTGGTATTCCGCCGAGCCTGCAAGACCTGGCTGTATGCCCAGGTCTTTGGAGGGGGGTGGTGTTTTAGGGATTTTAAGATATGTTAAAAAGTGGTGGTTGGGGTGCTTCTATTATTAGCTGACACAATTCCATTTCAGTATAATTAAACATATTTTGTGTTTGAACTTTTCAAGTGATATTTCTGCTCTTACTAGTGACATGAACCTATCTATCAGTGTTTTCCCATTTAGAGAAATTATCAGCTATATATTTGCCTTTGGATTAAATTACTCTTATGCTGTATTTATCAATTCAGTTATATGCTTATTACACATAAAATCTGTTTACATTTGTATACACATATACACAAAATCTCTTTCAATTGCCATTATTGGGAGATATATATAGGGTCATACCCAGTTCTACCCATAATCACATGTGCATAACTTTCCTTGAAATTAATGGTAATTTCAGTGATTGGATATGACTTATAAGAGAGGCAAATAATGCCTTATTATGGACACATTTTCTCTTATGCACAAATACATTTTAGAAAGCTGATTATCTTTCATATTTTCTAAACACACACTTCACTGAGACTTAACATTCAGCCAAACTTGTATAAGTAATCATTCTCTTTTTCTTATCTGCTGCTGAAAAGAGGTTCCAGGTAATGCTTTTATTTTGCTAAGCTGTCTATTCCTCCTTTCACCATCATCTCTCATTACCACTGAAAGAGCTGTCTGTTGTCTAGTGTCCCTGAGGATGCTTTACCTTACTTTTAACCTTCAAAATATTGCTTTAATTCTTACAACTATTTACATGCATAATAGTAATCTATAAAATTATACACCCTAGATTATATTTAGGGATGTATTTAAAAATAAAGATTATCTAAATATTCATTAAACTTGAATGAGTTTTTAAAATACAGAATTGTTTGTTTATTTATTTAAATGTATATGCCACCCCCTCCTGCTATAAGCATCTCAGGGCGGCTAACAACATGTTAAAATACATACAAATAAAATACATTAAAACGACACTAATAATCTCAATAATTAAAATAACCCAATACCAAAAAACCTTCCCTAACCCAACCCACCCATCCCATCTCCCTGGGTAAAGGCCCAGCGGAACAGCCAGGTCTTACACTGTCTACAGAAAGAGGGGAGGTCAGCGGCCAGGCGGACATCCACCGGGAGGGAGTTCCACAGCCACGGTGCAGCCACAGAGAACGCCCTCATGGTCGACACCTGGGAAACCTGGGGGACCAAGGAGGGCTCCCCGGTTGACCGCAAAGGTTGATCCAGGATCCGGAGGGTGAGGCGGTCCTGCAGGTAGGTGGGGGCCCAGGCCATTTAGGACTTTAAAGGTCAACACCAACACCTTGAATTGCGCCCAGAAGACTATTGGCAGCCAGTGCAGCAGAGAGCTAAGCACTGGGGCAATCTGCTCACGTCGGCCCGTTCCCTTCACAATTAGTGTGTAATCAGTTGAAAACATGATTATCCACACCACATGCCCTCAGAATAGGGCAAATTATGAATCCAAATAAATAAAATAATACAGTTGATACAGATTGGTATACTTGGAAAAGGCAGCACAGAGGTCAAGAATTAAAGGGGTTGTGGACTCTAATTGACGTTTCATACTACAAGTGGCTCCTTCTCATCAGGGTTGAAGAACACTGGGAAAGCAGCACACAGGAATTTGCATGGATACTCCCTGACTGCCATTGTGAATAAAAAGAGCACTTCATTCTCTACAGCTGTCAGCTCAACATCATCCATAAATACAAAATTCACTGTTTAAAAGAGTTACCTAACTTTAAACGCACTAAGTTAGATATGGCAAGCTATTTTACTTTCCAACATTTGCACATACAGAATTGTCACTTACTGCAGGTATACGACAACTTCGGCCACATTCCAGCAAACTGTTAATTTTATGTAGTTGGGCCTTCCATTTTACTCTTGAAGTATTCACACAGAGCGCTAAATTAAAGTTATTCAGGAGTATAAAGAGTAATATGTACTCCTGAAAAATCTTGTTTGTTTCCAAGTAACTATGTAAACACTTATCAGTGTGAAGGCTCACTGTTCAAAATTGAGTCAGTAATCATTTTTATATGCATACACATAAACTTTCTTTCCATTGCCATTATTGATTCGGTGGCCATTTTTAAACGAGCTGCGGTGGGATTATTATTTTTTTGTTTTGTATGCACACCACAGTGTGCGCGGTGCACATGAGTGCACACCAATCCTCCTCGCATCCCCACGCACAGAGCAATTGCTGTTTTGGCCAATTGCTCTGTGCGTGGGCGATGGGTGGAGATGGATGGTTTCATGGGAGCGCGCACACACACACACACACATCACAGCATTCACACGGGAGGCACCTACTCATGCCCAGTGTGTGAGCATGCTTGGGCATGAGTGGGTGCCTCTTGTGTAAACAGGGCCAGTGATTGCTATGCCTTAGCTGGGAAGAAATTGTCATGGTAAATTTCATGGACTATAAATATAGCTGCCATTTGTTTGTAAAACTTAACTTAGAATAGCTAAACTTATATATTTGTGAAAGTGAGCACAACAGAATAAGAAAAACAACGTTAATATTTATCTTGAGTTACTGCAAAGTCAAAGCTAAAAGATTTGTTGGACCCTACACTTACAGAGAAGAGAAATAAATTGGAAGAAAATATACATCAGAAGGGATCAAACTTTGATGTATGAATTCTACTAGGGAATGTAGAACTAAAAATGAAATATGTGGAGAGACCGAACAACTTTCAAGAGAACACAGATAGCAGTAATAATAAAATTGAAGGGTAAAAAGAGACTAATATTTTAAAAATTAAAACTAATGAAAACATTTAGGAGAGATTTAAAATTTTGGTTTTTTTAAAATCTCTGTATAATTCCTTTCCCCACTCTTCCAACATAACCCAAAATACCAACTGTTTTAATGTGTAAAAAAATAATTAAGCTACCCATACTAAGGGATATCATTCCCCTTCAATACATGGACTTATCCTCCCTTTATATATATTCAAGTTCAAAATTAACCCCTAACAGCTTTACATGCTGCTCACATTTTGCACAGTTTTGAGTATGCAACCATATTGCACATGCAAATGCATGTTCCTATATATTGCATGTAAAAATAGTCACCAGCATTGCACATCAAATAGGCATTAGCATGGAGAAACTATTTTTTGGTTTTTTTTGTTGGGGGAATGGGGGTTCAAATTATGCATCTTGAGCACAGTATTTTGAAAATGTACTCCTGTCTCCTGTAATATGCCTGTTACACGCCTGCTTGTGAATGCCCAGAATGACACCCTCAGATATGTTTGCTATATCTACCTATATATATAAAACACATAACTAAGCACAAACTGTTTGAGTTTAACGTTGACAACAAGTGAATTAACTTAGTTCCTGTTGTTGTTTTTTGTTTAGTAGCATATGAGCTCTCATAAAAGAATTCAAGTTAGATATATGTAACTGATCTAAACAGTGGATGGGCTCAAACGGATGTAAAATTTGAAGTTATAACTTTTTCTTTTCTCTCATGTCTACCGCAGCTGCTTAAGGGACAAAGTTATGGTGCCAACAACTTGAAGTATGGAGGCAAAAAGTTCTGGAAACTGCTGTTGATTACATAAATTAGAAAGAGAACATTCACTCTCAAGATTCCTTTGCTTTCTATACCTGGAAGCATGGATATAGCAGGGCGCAGCCTAGTTGGAATGCAGACCCTTTAAGAGGATAGCACCAGCGTAAGGGTGAAGGTGCTATCTGAGGTGCAGATGCTCTCGGAACAAAAGGACAGCGACTGATGCCTAACACGTGTGTTTGTGCATGGCTGATCCAGCCCAAAGGCTAAAAGCCAGAGCTGAGAGCTCATGCCTCTTCACAGTCTCCTCAAGCAACTCTCTGAGCTCTCAGCCTCAGTGAGAGCTCAGCTGCATGAGCTAGGGCTCAGAGAGAGAAGAGAGTAGAGATAGAGGTGAGAGCCAGGCGGAGCTTTGTTTCTGAGCTGGTCGCAGAGGGTGGTACTTAGACAGTTGATCCTGGACTAGGGACTGGGGGAGAAGCCCCACTGGAAAGTTGTACGCCAGAGGGTTGTGCCTGGCTATGTGCAGCATTGGGTAGGGTGCCTAGCTACTGCCATACGAACTACAAAGGGTGCCTGTCCAGAGAACACTGGATAGCCAGATGAATGTGCCTGGCTGGAGAACTATGCATATGGTGGAGAGGTGTTAATAAAGAGCTATGGTGGAGAGTTGATTCCCATGTGGACTGGCCTTATTGGAACAGGGATCCTGTAGGCACTTACCCTGGGCCAGGTCTACACTATTTATTTATTTATTTATTTTGTTACATTTATTAGCCACCCCCTCATGCTTATGGCATCTCGGGGCAGCTCACAACATAAAAACAACAATTTTAAACAACAATTTAACACAGAAATTTAAAACATCTAAAA
>QEPC01002983.1:453239-474400 GCA_003113815.1 Sphenodon punctatus | reverse complement strand
TTGCCTCTGGCTCCCTGTTCCCTCGCCTCTGGCTTCCGTTCCGACCCTGGAGCCTGACAGAAAGGGATAAAGAATAAAACAGAAAACATCATAATGCCTTTATATCAATCTCTGGTGTGTGTGCACCTTGAATATTGTGTGCAGTTCTGGTCACCACATCTCAAAAATGATATGATAGAACTAAGGTACAGGGAAGGGCTTCCATGCAAAGAGAGGCTTGATAGGTTAGGGTTCTTCAACTTGGAGAATAGATAACTGAGAAGAGGTGTGATAGAAGTTAATAAAATTATGAGTGGTGTGGAACAAATAAATGGGGAGCGGTTACTTACCCTCTCAAATAGTACTAGAACTTGGGGACAACCCATTAAACTGACCGAGTTTTACCCCATGAAACTCAACCCACAATTAACTTATGGAATTTGTTGCCAGATGATCTGGTCAAGGCCACTAGTATAACTGGGTTTTAAAAAGGATTGGATAAGTTCTTGGAGGATAGGTACATTAACAGCTATTAGCCAGGTAGGTTTGGGGAACTTAACCTCTAACTGTCAGAAGCTGGGAGTGAACAACAGGGAAAGGAGCCCCCCAGTATGACCTTTTGGGTACTTCTCCCAAGCAACTGAGACTGGCCACTGTCAGAGACAGGATACTGGACTTGATGGACCATTGGTCTGACCCAGTATGGCACTACTTATGTTCTTACATAACACCAGCTCCTTGCTCATTGAAGAAGATGCAGACAGCTACAGCAGAGCTAAAGCAGGACGTTTTGATGCCCCACTTACCTCACCTGGATCTATGTCCCTGCAGACTCTAACTCAGGGACCCATGTTCACTGCATTTTCCCCATTGACAGCAATGGGGAAAACAGTCAATATGGGTCATAAGAACATAAGAAGTGCCATACTGGGTCAGACCAATGGTCCATCTAGCCCAGCATCCTCTCTCTGACAGTGGCCAATCACGGTGGCTTGGGAGAAGCACCCAACACGTCACAATGGGGGATCCATTCCCTGTTGTTTTCCGCCAGCTCCCGTCATATTCCCTGATCCTGTCTGACTGATAGCTGCTAATAGATCTATCTTCCAGAACTTGTCCAAACCTCTTTTAAATTCAGCTATAGCACTGGCCCTTACCGCAGCCTCTGGCAGTAGATTCTACAACCCAATTATATGCTGAGTAAAAAAAATTCCTTTTATTTGTTTTAAACTTGCCATCCATGAGTTTCATGGAGTGTCCCCTACTTCTAGTACTAGCTGGTTCTAGCTGAGAGGGTAAATAACTGCTCCTTGTTTATTAGTTCCACACCACTCATGATTTTATAGACTTCTATCATATCTTCTCTGTCGTCTCTTCTCCAAACTGAAGAGCCCCAACCTACCAAACCTCTCCTCATACGGGAGCCCTTCCATGCCCTTCATAATTTTTGTTGCCCTAATGTTGAGTAGATTGCTATATAAGGCATTTTCTCCCGAGATCTCAGCCTCAGGGGCTGTCTGCCCATTAGAACTGAGATAAGAGCAAGTGTTCCCATTCCGAAGGGAAATACCAACCTTTTAGAAGTGCTTGCAAGCGTCTGTTGGTACTTCATCAGTTTCCGGTGATTCTGCTCTTTCATCATTTTTTCTTTTCTTTTCATTTTTGTCCCTTTCCAGGACTTTCCGTGACTTTTTCGTCACTTTCCGGGAATTTTATGGCAGTTTTACAGCGCTTTTATGGCAATTTCCAGACCTTCCCCATTGCTTAGCCAACACGTTTTTGTTTTCACAGCCCCTAGGGGTGCGCGTGGAGCACACACAAGGTTTGGGACCAGCCCAAAGTAGTCCTGTTCAGCTTGCAAAAAATAACGGAAAATGGCAAAAACAGTGGGAAAGCCAGTAAGTTTCCATGTCACATGAATCTCAGTGAATGCCCTGCTTCTGACGGAAACAGCACTTGCTTAGATTTCTTGTTTCAGGCCTAGTGTCCATCGCTCACAGACTTCTGGGTATCATCCCCAGTTGTCAGCTTATTACTTTCCCACATTTAAGCTGCTTCAGACGTGGTAGCAGCTATTAAGAGGATTGGGGAAGCCCTGATCTCCCAATACCCTGTAGTTATCAGGGCCCCAGGAAAAGCAGGGCAGGAGTGAAGTCCCATCTCCATCTCATTTTACCTTGCGCATGAGTTGCTTGACCTATGACTTTCCCCTAGTCATTGTTTCAAGGCTGTTTGGCTGGTGATGTTGCTTATTCCTTCCCTCACAGTGGTCTCTTAATCCTAGTGCCATTGGTGGTTATTTCAAAAGATAGTCTAGCTAGCAGCTGAGTCTGTTGCTGTGGTGCTTGCGGGGCCACAAACTTCTTTACCATATCTTTTGATTTGCACATCATCTCAGTAAATGGGACTGCATTACTAACTGCAGCCCCATCCTGGTCTTGCATGCTATCTTATATTTATTTATTATTTATTTATTTTATTTGTATTTCTTAGCCGCCCCCTTATGCCCATGCTATCTTGGGGCAGCTTACAACATAAAAACAATAATTTAAAACAACAATAAAATACCAAAATATTAACATTTAAAACCCTCTAAGAATAACTACCCCCAATATTTTTATCCCAATCCACCCTCCCCTCCTCCGAAGGCCTAGGAGAACAGCCAAATTTTGCAGGCCTGGCGGAAGACCAACAGACTTAGGGCCAGATGGGCTTCCTCCGGGAGGGAGTTCCGTAACGCGGCATGGCTACCGGGAACGCCCTCTCCATTGTGGCCGCCCGTTTTACACTGGGGACCTCCAAGAAGGCGGTCCCTGAGGTTATGACAGGCCAAGACCATGTAGGGCCTTAGAGGCCAAATCCAACACCTTGAATCAGGCTCAGTACACTATAGGCAGCCAGTGCAGCGCGCAGAGCACAGGGGTAATATGCTCCCATCGGCTTGTCCCTGTAAGGAGACGAGCCACTGCATTCTGCGCTAGCTGAAGCCTCCGGACCAGCATCAAGGGAAGCCCCGTGTAGGGCGCGTTGCAGTAGTCCAGTCTCGAGGTGATGAAGGCATGGATGAGGGTGGCCAAGTCAGGTCTGGAAATGTATGGATGCAGCCTCCGCACCAGATACAGCTGGCGGAAGGTGGCTTTAGCCACCGCCTCCACCTGCCGATCCAGGCAAAGATCCAAATCCAACAATACTCCCAGACTCCGAACCTGCTGGGCTACGGGAGGTCGGATCCCCTCTACGAGGGAAGCCGACACCTCCTTCGCCCTGCCCGCCACCATCACCTCCGTCTTATCAGGATTGAGCTTCAGTCTGCTCTGCCGAAACCAATCCGCCATGGCCTCCAAACATTGGGACAGTACTGAGACGGCAGGACCTGGGTCAGTTAAAAAAGAGAGGTAAAGCTGGGTGTCATCAGCATATTGGTGGCAACGCACACCAAACCCTCTCACGATCTCCCCCAAGGGCTGCATGTATACATTAAACAATAATGGAGACAGAATAGAACCTTGCGGAATGCCACATTCCAGGCCCCCAGGACTGGAAGATTCAGCCCCCAGGACAACCCGCTGGCTTCTCCCCAAGAGGAATGAGCGGAATCATTCAAGAACAGTCCCATCCAGGCCCCCCAGGGCTCGCAATCGTCTCAGCAGCAGCCCATGGTCCACTGTGTCAAAGGTGGCTGAAAGATCTAGCAGGACCAGAAGTGTTGAATGTCCTGCATCCATCTCCCAGCGGAGATGGTCCACCAAGGCCACCAGCATTGTCTCTGTACCATAGCCGGGGCGGAACCCAGATTGAAATGAGTCAAGGAAACCGATGCTGTCAAGATGCACTTGAAGCTGCAGTGCCACCGCCCATTCAATAACCTTCCCTAAAAAGGGAAGGTTAGAGACAGGTCGGTAGCTGGTGAAAGATGGCTTCTTCAGCCGGGGGCACACCACAGCCTCCTTGAGACCAGGGGGCACTCTTCCCTGCCGAAGGGACGCATTGATTACCCTCACCAGCACCGTCCCCAAAGTCTCCCCGGAGGCCTTCACCAACCAGGACGGGCATGGATCTAGTTCACAACTGGTGGCTCTAACAGACCCCAGAACACCCACAGCATCGGCTAGCGTCGCTTCCTGAAACTCATCCCCAAAAGCTGGACCAGACGGGGCCTCCGTAACCTCACACTCCACCTCTACTTCCCCTTAACCAGTGTCAAAAGTGCTCTGCTCTGTAATGATCCATCCATGACAAGGGTGTGACCCTCGCATCCCCCACTACCGGATCAACTGCCTCAAGGCCAGAGCAGAACACCAGGTCGAGGGTATGCCCCCTAACATGGGTCGGGCAGTTCGCAACTTGGGACAAGTCCATGGTTGCCATGGCGGCCATGAACTCTCACTCCGCTCCCACAAGGCCGGCATCGGCATGGACATTGAAGTCCCCCAGAACCAAAGTCCTGGAGGAGTTCAACACCACCGCCGAGACCAGCTCTGGGGATGCTGCTGGGCAGGAAGGGGCCCGGTACGCCAGCAGCACCCCTAGATTTCCCCTGGCCAAATCAAACACTACATGGAGGGCCTCGATCCCTGGAATCTCCTGGACTGGATACCCCCTAACAGGCCACATCTCTCTAAAAATAATAGCTACACCACCTCCCTGGCCCCCAGTGCGGGGCTGGTGGTGCACGGCATAACCAGTCAGAACTAGCTTGAGACATTAAGCTAGTTTCCCCAGGTGAACTTTAGCAAGGTCAGGATTTGAATTCTGAACCCCAGCAAACCAAAGGGAACAACAAAGTCAGTTCCTGCCCCTACTGAGTGCAAGACTACCAATGCCAAATCACAGTCTCTGCTTGATCCCTAGTGGTTGGGATTCTGTGATCCCAGACCTACTAAAAGCAACCAGGAAAGGTGCAGTCCCACTCAGAAGCCTCAAAAAATTGCAATCAGAGTAATAATTAATGGGTCAGCTTTGAACCAGAAATTGGTGTCAAGTTGAGTTCTGCAGGGATCAGCTCTGGGTTCTGTGCTGCTTAGTATTTTCATTAATTAAGATGGGTGGATAATATGTTTATCATACCGATGATGTAAAGCCGGGGGAATCCTATCCTCACAGGACAGGATTATAATTAAAAATGACCGTGGTAAATTGAAGATCTGAAATGAAACCAATAGAATGAAATTCAGCAAATACAAATGTGAAGTATTGCACATAGGAAGGAAAAACCTAATGCACAAATATATGACGGACGACAGCTTGCTATGCAGGAGCACTGACGAGAGAGGTTTGCGGGTTATGGTGGATCACAAACTGAACAGGAGCCAATGGTGTGATGGTATTGCAAATAAGGCCAACACCATTTGGGGCTGCAATAACAGAAGTATCATATCCAAGACTTGGGAAGCTATAGTTCCTCCATATTTAGCACCTGTCAGATCTCATTTGGAGTACTGTTTTCAGTTTTGGACTCTATATTTCAAGAACTAACTGGAAAGGATACAGAAGAAAGCAACAAACATGATCTAGGATCTGGAATATAAATCCTTTGAGGAAAGGCTAATGGCACTGGAAATGTTTAGCCTAGAGAAAAAAAAATTAAGGGGGATATGTCATCAGTATTCAAATATTTTAAAGGATTCAGTTAAAAATATGGAGAACATTTGTTCTCCATAGCCACTGAAGACAGGATAAAAACAAAGATTTTAAATTGCAGGAAAGTAAGTTACTGGACAGGTATCTCTTGGGCGTGGTTTAGGTAGTGGGTGTCCTGTCTCAGGATAGGGGATTAGACTAGATTACCAGTGAGGTCCCTTCCAAGTCTGCAGTTCTATGGTTCTATAAAACTAAGCTTTTATGCAGTCAACCTTGTACAATATTAAAAGGAGGGTAAGAGAAATATTTTAAATGATTTTTTTTCTAATTAGATTTTTTTTCCAAAGGTTTTTTTAGGCATTAAAGATCATTTCAGTGTTATTTTGTTTTGTTTCTTTTAGACTATTATAATTGCATCAATATAGTGCTGACATAATGCCAACTCCCAAAATTTGCAGAAAAAAATATTTTAATGTATTTTCAAATTGTAATGACATCTACTGGAGTCTGTGCAGGCATCAAATTTTCTTATTACAATGTTTGTTATGATGCTTACGTATCACATGCAATGCTTAGGCACATTCCACATTTGGGTCTGATTCTGTGTAGTGCTGATCATCCAAAAACCCTTTGGATGGGACTACTCAGAACCCGCCAGAAACAGGTTCTTTATTAATATCTATTTTCAACATATTCTTCCCAAATATTATTTATTTATTTAATTTTTTTTAACATGGCTAAAACATGGACAATACGCTTTGATATAGAGAGTAGCCAAGAAAGGTCTGAGAAGTGGACCCAAATGGTATTTTTTTACTATTCTATGCAGAAAAAAGATCAAGAAGTTTCAGATAAAATATATTTATGATGGCAACTTGTCTCATTGAAACCATTAAGACACTAAATGTCAGTAAACATTACTTTAGCTTTAACTAGAGCAGCAGTATTTTGTGCTGCTATAATGAAAGGTGATGATCTGCAGCTATGTGTTTAGAAAATACACTTTATGGAGCATATATTTTTTAGCACTTACCTTATTTCTGTTTGTAATTATTTTTCTGCTGCTTTTCCATTACAGGAGACTCAGCAGATATGTCAGGTAAGGGGAATTAAATTCTGACCTCTTCAGGTGTAACTAGGCTATTTAGTAGTTGACTTTGTAGGATAACAAGTTGTGCAAATACCTTTCCAAATTATTAAAAGTGTCAATCACCGATTGACACGACAGTTTTTTTCTGCAGCACTGATCATGAAATACAACATCTCAGTAAAATATGAAAATACATTTCCTTTATTCTAAATCAAGTACTTCAACAAAATACATTTTAATACTAAGTTTGTTGAAACATAATGCTTTTTTTGCCCAGTGATAAACTATTTCTAACATGCATTACTACTGTAGCATACATCCAATTTTAATATAAACTTTTGGGGCTGAAAGCTAACATTTATTTGAGACCGCTCAATTTAGTATAATTATTTTAGATATGCATATTTAAAATAGGATTCCATTGAGAGGAGGCCTAGGTGACTGAGTGAATAATGTAATCACCTTTCACATCTACTGTATGTTTGTCATGCAGTTACTATCAGTGATTCAAAATGATTGTTATGGTGTCAGTTTAATTTTGTGATATATCATTTTGGGTCTTTTGAAAGCTTTTATTTTTAGTGATCAATTGTCCTTAACTGTGATTTTAAGGCTCCATCACCATCTTGTATGAGTGAGTTCATTTTGGGGCAGTCATTGTAGATGTCTGTCATATATCAAAAACAGAGATGCATAAATATGTGTGCATGTGTATATATAAAGATATGATCGTTTTCACTTGGGACTAAAAATATAGTGATGGATGGATGTAAAATGAAATTTTAGAATGTGGTGACATTTTAGAAATACTCATTTCTAGAACGTGGTTGTGCTAGGAATGGGAAGAAGACCACAAAGATCCTTTTTACAACCAAGGCTTCTATGTAAATAGTGCAGCTATCTGTGGCTGAATATGGGGCTATTTGTGCTGTGTAATACCTCCATCCTGTATCATGTGGGCAGCTCTTCCTAGTACTCTTTATATAAATAAATCTATATAGTTTCTGGCGTCATTGGACTCGATCCCAAACCCCTGCCCATGCAGATTATGTGCACATGCGCAGCTTGCACATGGGCCATAGTCCTGCCTGCGTGGATATGAGCATGATTTGCACATGGCACACTGTTTGTGTGGCACTTGAGGTTTGGGATTGAGCCCAGTGTGTGGAATCAGAAGTATATTTTCTCTTCTGTGAAATGCCTCCAGTCTAGAAATATGTGTTGGTTTCTGCAGTTTTTGTTATAATGTTGCAAATAGTTCCATACCAAAGATGGTCATTTGGCATGTAGTAGAACTCCTCTTATCAGCAGTCCATTTGACTTGCGTTGGCTGCCACAGTAGCACAAAAAATTCTTGCCTCAACTGCAGAATTATGAAAGCTCATTTAGTAGTAGAGACTCTGATAGTGATTTTGTGAATCAGTATCAATTACTTATTTGCATGGAGAGTCAATTAACTTCAAGTCTCCAGAACTTGGGAGCAGTCTTCCACAGTTCCCAAGTTCTTTCCTTTGCATAAGGAAGTTCTTTTGGGTGCTCAAATTAGTACTTTAGATGACCATGCAAACAAATCAATCCTCACAAGATTTTCTTAAACTGAACTCCCTGGTTTGTTGTTATTTAAAGTGACAAAACATAGGAGAGTGGGGCTGAACATGCTGTTTGCCTGTTCAAATCAAAGTGGTTATGCACCTTCATTTAAGAAAAAGTACGTATAATAACATAATTGATTTCTGAGCATAAGGACCCACTTCATAAGCACAAAGAAAGCACAGAGTACCTGTACTAAATAATTTACTAGCTAAATGTAAATAATGGACATCTCTCGTTTTCCTACTTCAGTAAATCTGCTCCTGGCTCAGCTGATGTACTGGCAGCTGTAGCTTATGTTCCGTACTGGTGAGCAACTTGTGGAAAGCGAAGCTTTGGTCTAACTTTGTAAACTGACCTCCTATGAAGGAGTCCCCAGTCTGAAAGCACCACCAAGGCAAAAAGCCAATGAAGAAATGACATGCATTATGTAGCAGTGTGTTTCAAAAGGTGGGAACAGACGTGATGGCTGCATAGCGGCCAAGGCCAGGAAGCTGCGGCGGGCACAGTCTGGACCCAGTTAGGCCCATAGCCGGCCTGCCAGGGAGGGTGGGGAGATGCATGAACATGCAACCGGCCGGCCCCATACTGTATCTAGTACCCTGCACTTCGCCATTGACAGACAGCCATGACAGCCATTGATGGTTAACTATGGTGACTGACCATGGCAGACCCAGTCTCGACCATGTCTGCCAGGCCACAGCAGACATGATAGCCTGCTGTGACCCACTTTGGTCCGATTGGGTAGCCCTTACCCCGGGCTGTGACCTAGACGTAGTCCGGGGATGAGAGCCCAGGCTAGTTGCCAATGTGGCCCTGGGCAATCTTGAGCCAACATCTGGCATCACCTGCACAAACATGCAGGTGAGGTCCGGTGTAAAGTGGGTCCAAGTGGGCCACAGTGGCCCAATATCACATCTGTTTTTACCCCAAATTCCCATGTTTCTGAGTTAATGTTCCAGGCTTAGGAAGTTTTGACTGGGCTCAGAGCAAGAAGGGACTGTTGGTATGAGTGTCTCTGCAAGGATTCATAGGCCCAGTTGAAGCTAAGTTACTAAGTGCAATTACTTGCCACAGTTTGATGAGCAGAAAGCCCTTAGTTCAGAATGGCTCCCTCCTTTCCAGAAAGTCAGCTTACAACGAAAGACCAAAGTATTCCTTTTTCTAAAATAATGCTGCTTTTCTTGTGCCAAAAACTTCATTTTCTTTCAGTAACAAAAATATTGCCATTGTTTGTGGAACATATAACATATTTCTGATTTTTTTTATATATATATATTAATTCAGCTACAGCTCCATCTATCCACGTGTGGGATGCCATGAACAAACAAACATTGTCTGTACTGCGATGCTACCATTCAAAAGGAGTTTGTTCAGTCAGTTTTAGTGCCACTGGCAAACTTCTTCTCTCTGTAGGGCTGGATCCTGAACATACCATTACTATTTGGAAATGGCAGGAAGGTAAGAAGTTTTGTTTTGGTGTTTTTTTTAAAATAGATAGGGGAGTAGGGCTGACCCTAGAAATTTCAGGCCCATTAGCCTTCTTTGTATAGTTTCAAAAATTTACACAAGGTTATTATTAAACCGCCTCCAGAAATGGGTGGAGGAAGAAGGAATTTTAGCTGAAGAGCAGGCGGGTTTCAGAAGTGGTAGATCTACCACTAATCAAGCCTTTGTGCTGGATCATCTTTTGGCAAAATACAGGAGGCAAAGAGGAAGGTCTATGCCGCATTTATCGATCTATCGATGGCATTTGACCTGGTAAACTGGGCAAGATTATGGGAGGAGCTTGATAGGTTAAATATGGACAAGCGATTGCTGGCCCTGATAAGAGCAATGTATATGGATACTCACTGAGAGTGAGAGTATACCCTAAAGGTAGTCTAACCAAGCCCATACCAGTCCAGAGGCAGGGATACCTCCTTGCACCAACATTGTTTAATATTTATATTAACATGTTGGTTAACGTTCTAAATAATCCCAGGAAATACCATCCCCTGAAAATAGAAACTAGATCAGTATTTATGCTTTTATACGCAGACGACACCGTAATCCTGTCGCTTAGTAAATTGGAACTTGAAAGGGCACTTGCAGATTTTGATGCTAAATGCAAGGAGATGAGATTGGAAATAAGTTATAATAAAACCAAAATCATGGTGTTTGCGAACAAATGGGTACTTAGAAAGTGGTCTTTGGGAAAGATTAAGTTGGAACAGGTTCAAACATATAAATACCTGGGCATCATTTTTGCTTTCAACGGATCCTGGAAAACTCATATGAAGGCAGTTAAGCAGAAACTAAGAGTAGAACTTGCTGCAATTTATCGGTTCTTTATGTATCATGGGCGACAAAGCATTAGGGCAGCAAAGAAACTCATAGTAACTAAGGCCATGGCAGGGGCGCTGTATGGTGTCCCAGTCTGGGGGCCCGGGCTGCGAAATGGAGCAGTTTTGGAAGTAGAACTAAATAGGGTTTGGAGAAGAATCCTGGTCATACCCCGTTCGGTTCCCTCAGCGCTGATTAATTTGGAAATAGGGACATCATCTACAGAAGCCACAATTTTGGTGCGAACATTGACCTTTTGGGTAAAGCTAAGGGAGGCCCCAGAAGCCTCTTTGGTATATCTAGCGCTGCAAGAAAAGATGCTTAATAATGAAAGAGGGACCGATAGTTGGTGGTTAGGGATTAGGGACCAATTGGGAGGCCTGGGTTTCTCGGAAATCCATCTCCGTAATAGCCCAAGTAATATTTATTTATTTATTTATTGCATTTATACCCCGCCCCTCCTGAAAACAGCTCGGGGTACAATAAAAACAATATAAACAAGTATAAAACAATTTTAAACAATCCAACAAATTCAATGTTTTTAAAACAGGGCCCCGGGATACAATTTAAGCATTAAAAACAATAAAATAGGGTAGGGGAGAAAAAACAAGACCCTAACCCTAAGTAAGGGAGTCATCAAGATGCTAAGGGATAGGATATATGATATTGATGGTCAGAACCTAAGAGCAGTGGGTAATAATAGTAGAATATCCCCATTTTATAGATTTCTGACACCTCGTGGGGTGGGGTGTGCCCAGTATGTATTCCAACTAACTGATTCAAGCCTTAGGGGACTGCCTTTATTAACCTCGACTTCCAGACCATGCGGACGGCAGTATTGGAGGGGAGGTATAAGAGTATCCCCCTTGCAAGACGCATGTACCCGTGGGGGGGCGAAGTGGAGGATCTTACACACTACCTGCTTAAATGTCCCCTGTACATGACTCAGCGCCAAATGTTACGGGAGGCTACTGAATACAATCCCAAACACCCAGTTCTACAACAAGTCTGTTTTCTGTTAAATGACTCCAACCTCAAAAGAACTAAGGCGGTGTCAATTTTTGCAGTCAGAGCATTGTCAATACGCCAGAAAATGATTGCAGTATTTAAGGGATAGTAGCGGTGGAGGGTATTGCCCAAGGTGAGGGCGAATGGTGTCCCCCTGCTATAAGGGGAAGGGGAAATTGGATTCCAACTGTTAGATGGTTTTCTGGCATATGATATCCATACAAGAAGGGGACATCTGGTTATCCCGTTATGGATTTGATGGGAGCAGGTGCGAGTACATACTCGATTAGAGATTGCCAGATGTTGATAAACAGTTAATATTGCATACATGTGTGATGTTGATAAGGCAGATATATTTTCCCTTCTGAGAGTGTTCGTTGATTGCCCCAAGTGAATTTTATCTCGTTTGTGTTTGTGGTTCATTGTTTTTTGGTTTTGTAATTTTATATGTGATGGCCATGTGGCTAACTATAATAAATAAATACCAAAAAAAAAAGATATCTATCTATATCACCTGCAAATCAATCAGGAGCAGCCACAAAAATTGCAACATTAAAAGTACAAGCATTTTACTTGTAAAAATTATAATAAAGGCATAGGTTTTACACACATTCTTTGTCAGTAACAGCAAGCTAGATGTGCCCTCTCCCCCTTTGTCCAGTCTCTCACTCTTTCCATGACCTTCAATTTGTCACCCCTCAGGACTTTGCTTCTTATCTCTGTCCCCTCCTCTCATCTGTCTCCTCTTCCCTCTACCTTGGTTCAGGTGTTTCTGTCTTGAATGCATCCCTTTCCTCTACCCTTCACTCACTTACTGTTCCTGCCACTCCATCCGTCCTTGGCCCTACCTCACCCCAACCATACTCTACCTTCATGCCTGCTCCTGTGCTGCTGAATGCCTGTAGAGGAAAACACTCACACTTGGTAACTATTCCCACTACAAGTTCATTCTCTCCTCCTTCCATTCTGTCCTCTCCCTTGCTAAGGAACACTATGGGTGAAGCCACACGAGACAGTGTGGGAAGGCTACCATGCCTTGGGTAGCTTTACACCAGTAAGGTTAACCACAGCATGGTAGCCTGGCAGCCAGGCCACACGATGCAGTGAAACATGAGCAGCTGACTGCTACATGACGCGTCCTCAGAAAAATTCCAAGGATGCGTTGCAGAGTAGCTGACCCCAATTGGGCCTTGTCTGCCTGAAATGTGCACCGATGCGGGGCCTCTAGCGGTGGGTGCTGTTGTCGGTGGTCACGTTATGGCCAGGGCAGCATCTTGGTCAAGCCGGGAGAGGGAAGCGGGGCAGGGCAGGGCCAAGCACCCTCTTTGTGTGGTCGGTGCCATGGCCAACCCAGCCATGGCAGAAGATCCGGTAGTGGCCAGCCTGCCTTCTTCCCCATGACCATCTGCCTGGCTCCCCACATTGGCGCCACAGCGTGGCAACCATGCCACGGGGCCACACAGGAATTGGGCCCTTGCAGCTCATGTGGCTGCACCCTATTTCTCAAATGTGATTGAGACTCACTCGTATAATCCCTACCATCTCTTCTCGATTTCACTTCCCTTCTCAAATTTCCTGCACCACTTCCCTCCTTTTCCCTCCTTGCACAGAATTTTGCCGCCTCCTTCAAAGTCAAGTCCAAAAACATCCACCTTCAACTTGCTACTCACTCTTCACTTTCCCTCCATTCCTCTTCCCCTTCCCCTGCTCTCACTTCTCTCCTATCTTCCTTCTCTACAGCCTCACTCGATGAAGTCACCTCACACCTCTCTTCATCTAAACCCTCGACCTGTTCCCTTTCCTTCTTGCCTACTAACTGCTATCTCCCTCACTGTTGTCCCTTTTCTGCTGAATATCATCAATCCCTCCCTCTCTACTGGCATTTTTCCTTCTGCCTTCAAGCACACGGCTATCTCCCCAACCTTAAAAAAAAGGGGGGGGTCCACTCTTGACACCTCTCCGTCCCCTACGTCACCTGACCTCATGCCTCCTCTTTGCTACCAAGCAACTTGAATGAGCTACCCACTGTCTTAACTTCCTCTCCTCCAATGCTTCCCTTGACTGGCTTCAGTCTGGCTTCTGTCCTCTCCTCACTGTTGATACCACCCTCACCAAAGTTTCTTCCATCCTTGTCCTGTTAGACCTCTCTGCTGCCTTTGACCCTGTTGATAACTCCCTCCTCCTTGACTTTCTTCACTTCCTGGGTTTCTGAGGTTCAGACCTCAACTGGTTCTCTTCTGATCTCTCTAACCGCTCCTTCAGTGCCTCTCTTGCTGGCACCTCCTCCACCTTCTTTCTCCTCTAGGTCAGAGTACCCCACAACTGGCCTCAGTACCCATTTTCCTCTCCCTTTACACCCTGTCTCTTGGTAAATTCACTGACTCTCATGACTTCCAGTACCACTTATATGCTGATGATACCCAATTCTATCCTTCCACCCTTATCCATTTCCCTCCATCCCGTTTTATACCACTAACTGCCTCTCTGACATCTCCACCTGGATGTCTTACTGGCAACTCAAGCTCAACATGCCTGAGACTGAACTTCTCATCTCCCCCAACCCCACCCCTGTAAACTATCCTTTCCCACTTTACTATCTATCACCATTGATGATAGATAGTATAATCACCATCCAGCCTGCCCTGTCCCCAAAGCTTATAGCCTGGGATTTATCATTGGGTAAAATGAAACATGACACTGGCCCGCTGTGGTCTGGGACCTGCCGGCACGTGTGCTCATGTGCCACCAGACGTTGGCTCGGGACTGCCCCAAGGCAGGTAAGCAGTTAGCCTGGACTGCATCCTCGGAAAATTCCAAGGTCACAGCCAGGGCTAAGGGGACCGCCCACGCAGGCCACAGCAAGCCAGCTTGTCTGTTCTGCTCTGCTTTCAGGGCCGTCCCCAGGGTTTGCAGAGCCATGTGCAATGTCTTAGTGCAGGGATGGGGAACCTCAGGCTCGGGGCCCAAATGCAGCCCACAGCAAGTTTTTATGTGGCCTCTTTCCACTTCCTGAATCTGGCCCTTGAATCCATTTCTTACCTCCAGTCACTGAAAAACTGAGCTCCAGGGAAGGGAGCAGAGATAAGGTCATGCAAACAATGATATGGGACAGTTCCATAGCACAAATCCATTATTTGGGCGCTTCTTTCTTTGAGTGCATCCCTTAAGCACCCCCTCTCCAACTTCTGTGTGGCCCTTGGAGCTTGTGCAAGCTTTCAAAGTGGCCCCTGGGAGGGAAAAGGTTCCCCACTCCTGTCTTAGTGCAAGGCCTAATTTGCATAATTTGCCCTCATGCCTGTGAACATACCTTATTAGCACCCTACTTACCCCTTAGCTTCCCACACGCAGCACCTCCGTGCCACATCCATCCCACAGATCCACCTACCACCCCAATATTCCCCACAGATTGTCCCCCCTCTAGCTCCTCCCAACTTTCCTCCCGCAGTGCCCCCCACCCTGCCAACAAAAGGAAGGAACGGCAGGAGGGGGAAGGCAGCACTGCATGTAAAGAACATTAGGGGGGATAGGGCTGTCTGGGTGCTCAGATTTGGGGAGGAGTTATTTTCTTGACCAGGTAGCCCCTACCTCAGATGCTGCTGGGCCTAGGTCTTTTGGGAGGGCTGGTGGTGTTGTCTCCCTCCTCCCCTCCAGGAACCATGGGGAACAGGTAAAGAGGGGACAGCTATGGGGAGAGGAGGCAGCCATGGAAGGGAGGATACAGGGGGAGTGAGTAACCCCCTCTCACATACAGACTCAAAGACTCCCCTCTCTCACACACACTCTTCTCTCTCTCCACACGAGCACATACACACATTCTCTCTCTCATCCTCTCTCATCTCCCACACTCTCTCTCTCATCACACACACACAGACATGTCTCTCACTCAGTCATCACACAAACACTATCACTCACACACACACACACACACTCCTCTCTCTCTGCTCACATCACACACATGCCTTTCTCTCACTGAGTCATCACACACACAGTCTGTCACTTACTCATCCAAACACATACTTACACTCCGGGGGTGGGGGGAGAAGGAACTGCACTGTGCTGCCTGCCACTGGGGCAGGTCCCTTGCCCCTCACCTCCCTCACAATGCTTCTGCCACCACACAGGGTGCACTCACTGCCTATGCTACGCATGGGATGGGGTCATGCCATTTTCCTGTTCTTGCATGTGGGAAATATAGTCCCATCAGGGGCGTAACTAGGGTGGAATGGGCCCCTGGCCAAGAAGTCAAGATGGGCCAGGGAGACTCTTTGTGTCCCACCAGCGGGCCTAGGGGTGAGCTTGGGGGCTCTGCTATCAAACACACAAGACTATATATATATATATATATATAACCAGTTCAGTTGTGCCCCCACCCCATAACCAGTTCATTTGTACCCACGGGGCAGCGTGAATTTATTAGATGAGGGGCATAAATGAACTGAGTATGGAGTGGGGGTTTAAAGCCAGTATTCCTGTTAGCAATAACTTCATTAAGAAGAGTTAGTGAAATAGCAGCCATAATAATCTCAGAACCATATTTGTAGATTTTCCAAGATAGAATAGGTATTGCTTTACATCCTAAATTCCTACGTAAGATATAGTATAAGTAAGACAGTTGTGAGAATGTGGCCCTTTTTACACGGGCCTCTCCCACCCATGAACATGCAGATTTCTGCGTGTTCATGGGTGGGGAAGCCCTATGTAAACAACATGGCACCTGTGGTGAGTTGGGGGTGCATGCACGCGCCTGCCTAACATGCATCCCCACTCAGCTCCCACTCGTCCCCACACACGGAGCAACCGGGGGAAACAGTGGTTGTTCCGTGGGTGGGAGGTGAGTAGGGATGCGTGTGCAACCATGTGCACGCACCGCCCATGCACTGGCGTGCCAACAGACACACCCCCACCCCCACCGGAACCATGTAAGAACGGCCTGTGAGGAGCCACTCGAAGAAGAACAGAAGGTTGCTGCCTTGTAAACAAGGTTCTTCGAGATGGCATCAGACATTCTCACAACACCCAATCCCTCATGGAATTTTCTTATATTCCTAGAAAGGGCTGGAAGGAACTGTCATTCTGAGGGGGAGAGTATTTTTTATACTAGAGGAAGTCGAGGCTATCATGTGATCTATTATTTGAATATGGTGAGCTTGCGCAACCCAGTTGTGAGAATGTTAGGAGCCATCTAGAAGAATCTTCTTTACAAGGCAACAACCTTCTAAACACTCACATGGGGAGGAGTTGTTTGTTTACAAACAGCTTTATCAACCAGTCCAATCGGCGTCCTGCTGCTGCAGCAGGCAGAGGCAGGTGAGGGATGAGGACAGCAACAACATCGGGCACGGGCATCGGGCTGCTGTCCTCACACGGGAAGGAGAGAACAACAAGCCGGTGGGGTCTGTCACCTGGCCTCAGGCTGGTGTCTGCTTTACCTGTAGGGCAGGGGCGGGGTTAGCTGGCTGCACATTTTGTTGAGCTCCTCGCCTAACCTGGGCCATGTGAACAGTGGAACAGCTCTCCGTCCGCGGGCATGATTGTTTGGTGCCCCAACCCACCTTGGGGAGGGGCAGCTGCTGTTTCCCAGGCCAGGAAGCTGCTATGCCAGCTGCACATCTGTATTTACCCTTTGATTCCTGTCTCTCCTTTACAGCTTATATTCAGTGTTTGTTAAGGCATGTCACTTCTCCCTACATAACATTGCTAAAATTTGGTCGTTCCTTACAGCTCCTATTGCTAAGGCCCCAGTCTATGCCCCAGTCATCTCTTACCTTGACTACTGTAACCACCTTCTTATGAGCCTTCCTGCTCTCACTTTGACCCTCACTTCTTTTCAACACTCTGCCTCTAAGGTCATCCACCTTGCCCACTGCTTTGATCATGTTCAGCTCCTCCTCTCCTCCCTCAACTGGCTCCCTCTTCCCTTTCAAATGCAGCACAATCTCCTTGTCTTAAGCCACCTTAATTATTGTAAGCCACCCAGAACTGTTTTTGGATTGGTCTGGCTATAAATTGAATATAGAATAGAAATGGAATAGACTGATGGCCCAATTCTGCCACATTTTGCCTTGGATCTTCATGTCGTTGCTAACCTGTCTCCTTAATCTTCATCCTTCTTTTCCTTTTTATACTGCAATTTTTCCTACGCTGGGCAAATAGTCATTCACGGTTTTAAATATCTGGAAGTATGCAGTTCCAGAATTCATACAGAGGGAATAGTTTGGGTATCAGATTCTAGAAATTTCAGTTGTCATTCAGTCTTTAGACTAGTGAAGTCTTCTAAGAAAAATATATTTACAATATATTGAAACTATTCAATTTTCTTTTTTCCAGGTGCCAAAATTGCCAGTAGAGCTGGTCATAACCAACGTATTTTTGTAGCAGAATTCAGACCTGATTCTGACACTCAGTTTGTTTCAGTTGGAGTAAAACATGTGAGGTTCTGGAGTCTTGCTGGAAGAGCGCTTCTCAGTAAAAAAGGATTGCTTAGTCCAATAGAAGATGCCCGGATGCAGACCATGCTGTCTGTAGCCTTTGGAGCTGTATGTACCTTAATTAGCTATTTAGAAATTCACACATACAAAAAAAGAAAAACATATTTTGCCTTTTATACTTCCATATACTTGTCTTTTTATGCACAGTAGATACAATAAGATGGGTTATCCTGTCTTTTCTGCATGGGTGACTAATTTCTGCATGGGTGGTTAAGTGATCTCTGTTATAAGCTACTGATTAGTACATACATAAAGTTTAATTAAATAGGCTGTTTCTTTTGGAAACAGTTTAAATGAATCCAACAGTTTACAGTATTTGTTGAAATTGATATCCTTTGATTTATGATCAGTTAAAAATGTCAAGTTCTGTATATTTCATTACTTTACAGAAAAATATAGAAAAAAAGGAAATTGGCACACTTTGTCCATTCTGAAATCATGTTTGCTTTTCCCTTTTATTTGTTGTTTTATGCTGCTTTGATTCTCTTTTGTGTATGTCTTGTGCTATCACAATAAACTTTTATTGATTGAAATCATGTTCATTTTTCAAATCAAAATTTAAATGTTAGGCCAAATTATTTTTAGGAATAGTTACCACTGCCAGTATTTTTTATGCAGAAAGTTTATTAATGATGTAGTAGGAGGACATTTTTTATACTTTTATCAGAGCCAGCCTTAGGAGATGCGGGACCCAGGGTGGGGGAGAAATGCAGGGCCCCACTCTCCCCGGCTCAGGGGGCGCTCCTTGGCTTGGTCGGGGGACGCTACCTGGGCCTGAACTTGGGGACGGGCAGAGGGGCACTCCCCTCCGTCCATCCCCAAGCCCAGCCATTTCGCGGGCTCTTTCCGCTGTGGCATCGGCGTCCTGGGCCTCGCGCCGGACTTGCTCGCCGACTCCCTATGTCGGGCTCCGGCGTCAGCGGGCACAGCAGCGGGTAAATCTGCTGCAGTGCCGCCTACCGCCACCAGAAGTTGCAAGGGAATATGGGAGAGGCGGAGCCTCTGCTTCTCCCTCACTCTCTGTGGCTTCCTCCGCTGCCTGTTTGTCTCGGAGTCGGCCGGGGGAATGAGGGAGAGGCAGAGGCCCCGCCTCTCCCACATTCCCCCTGGCTGAGACACTGACAGGCAGTGGGGGAGGGGCACCCACAGAGTGAGGGAGAAGCGGGGCCTCTGCCTCTCCCTTGCTCCTGCTGGCCTCCTCCACTGGTGCTGCCTGTTGGAGTCAGACTTGGCAAGGGGGGCCCCCGTGCTCGGGGTTCCCAGCTCCTGGCCACTGTGAGGCTGGGAGCTGGGGGCCCCAAGTGCGGGGACCCCCCAGGAGTGGGGCCTGGGGCAGCCGCCCTACGGTAAGGCTGGCCCTACGGCCCTGAAGATGCCCACAGCTGGAGGTGGGCATTCTGATACCTGGGTATTATAATGATATGTTGGGTGTCTGACTTCTGGGTCCTGCACACATTCTCATGGTCTAAATGATCACCATATTTGGGGTCAGGAAGGAATTTTCCTCCAGGTCAGATTGGCAGTTGACTGGGATTTTTTCCTTTCTCCTGCAATGGCTCACTTGTTTGAGTCATGTATTAGTAGATTTTTCCTGTTGGGGAAGTTTGGGCGTGGTGACGCCTGCATTAGTGCAGGGGACTGGACTGCATTGCCCCTGAGGTCTCTTCTGGTTCCGACTCTATATCCTACAGAGGTCTGAACTTTATTTGGATGAGATACATCTAGAATATTTTGGGAATTTACTGAATGACTGGAATCATTCAGTACGTGGCCCTCTTATTCATGTTAGCATTAAACTAGTATCTCAGAAAAATGTGACACTCTTATACTGTTGGATGTCATTTGTAACTGAGATGATATCTTTTATTGGAACAACTTTTGAGCTGCACACATTTCTTCTTCAGCCACAATTCAGCCCCAAATGTAGAATTAGACTGTGGAAGATAGATGATTAATTTTACAAAAAGTATGTAATTCTTTTTGCCTTGCGTGAAATCACATAATCTGTATTCCCCCATCCCCTTTTCAGAATAACTTGACATTTACAGGTACCATCAGTGGAGATGTGTGTGTTTGGAAAGAACATATATTGGTACGAATTGTTGCCAAAGCTCACAATGGGCCTGTATTCACAATGTACACTACTCTACGAGATGGCCTAATTGTAACAGGAGGCAAAGAAAAGCCGTGAGTCTTTTTTTCTTACCCAGAGTAGATTTGTCAAAATATTATGTACTTCATTACCCAAATTACATTTTAAATACTTAATTGCAGTACATACAGTTAGAAGCATTATTTAAACAGACTCAAAAACCTCAAATGTTACATGATTTTTCATGTAAGACTGACTAGAAAAGGATGTGATTGAGATTTATCTGCTTTAGATTCTTAAAGACAAAATACAATTTCTACTGACCATCGGGCCTGGTTGCTTGGGGAAGAGAAGGGCCTGATAAGATCTTATCTTTTATGTATGTTTTTGGCCATGGTGAGAGTCAGTGCCGTAATAAAAGTTTAAGTCCAAGCTCTTATCTTTCTAAAAGAAGTTGGGGTATTTATACAGCCAATAAGAACTTCTACAGCTACATTAAACAGGGTAGTGAAGAGACCCGGGTTCTCGTCTCAGCTCTGCAAATAACTTCACCTCCCTGTGGCCTCACAAAATATGGAAACTACCCCAGGGGATGTGAGTTCACACAACTCTGGGTGATTTCAGAAGTTACGCGGTCCCGATTCACCACAGTGGATTCCCAGCGGTGGCAAGCCGAACAACCACCCCCCGTGGTCCAGGAAGGCCCCGAACAGACGTGACGGGAGCGGGACCACGGCAGGGAATCGGGCCGACAGACCACGGCCCGGGGCAGCGCAACAGACATGACGCCGATTCCCGGCCGTGGTCAAAACACCCAGAAGGAACCAGGGAGGGGCGGGAGGCAGACATGGCCAGCTGAGGGCAAATGAAGCCAAAAGCGCCAAAAGGAAATGTCCACACAAGGGAACCGGGAAGGGAGGGGGAGGAGGGAGAAGAGCCACTGAGGTGGCACACACAGCAGGCAGAGAGAGAATGAGGTCACAGTGGAACACACAGCACAAACACACGC
>QEPC01002983.1:409965-442794 GCA_003113815.1 Sphenodon punctatus | reverse complement strand
TCACAAGGAAAATAAATTGTTTGAATTCACCTTAGAATGTAAGCAAGAATAATAGAAAACAGGATTATACATCAGGATTATTGAGGAGGTTGGATTTGCAACCATTTGCAGAAGTGGCAAAAAACCCCAAACAGCTCCATTCTCCTTTGCTCAGCATCCAAACCCAAGATTTTTACAGTGTATCTGCACATTCCTATCTTCCTCAATGGGATTTACTGCTGCAGAAGAGGAAGCTGGCATTGCTCGGAGAGTGCAGGGTGTCCCACTCTTTATCGACTGGGAACATGCCATCTCTGGTGCCACCCTGGCTTCATATTATTTTTACAGAAGGTTTTTCTGGTTTGAGAAGATATGCCCTATGATATGGAGTGACTTTTTCCTTCTCAAGTTCCACTCAATTTTGCAACCCTCCCGTCTACATAACTGGAGAGGATCATCTTAGTCCTAAATTAGGGCTGAATTTGGGTCTAAAAAAGAGTAAAACTGATATTCATTAACCTACCACATAGTCTGGTTTTACCAAGTATTGTTTCCACAATAAAAAATATATATATCAGAATAGAAGTCTTATTTTTACAGAGCATTTTGAGAAATATTACATTACAGTTGTTTGGACCAAGGGAAATTGAGAACTGAAGTGGAACGCTGGTAGAAGAAACCCCCTGAGACACATGAAGTCAGAGAAAGGAGTTAAATCAAAATAGACGTTCAGTTAAAAAATAAAACTGTAAAGGTCAGTTTCTGAGTTCCAGTCATCTGCACAGAGGGAAGCAAAGCGATTTGAATGATATCTTTTATTGGACCAACTGATGTTGGTGGAAATAAGTCATCTGCACAGAATACTGGATGACAGTGCATATGTAGTAGAAATTCACTTCCCTGATCATGAGGCTTGAGAGCTTTGTTGCAACTTACACTGAGTACAAATAGCTCCCACAAGCCAGAAATGTAGCTGGGGATCAGCTTAGAATAGTAGCGTTCTAACCCGCTCCCCTTTCCCTGCAATGCAACAGAAGGTGGGGTGGGTGGTATTTTCATAAGAATGCCCTTCTGACTTTTTAGTGCCAAACATTCAGTCCTCTCCCTTCCCCTCTTCTGAATTGTTTGTAACTGCAACAAACATTTATTTCTGTATATTCATCCTTTAAGGTCTCTACTGGGTCTTACAAAAGGCAAGTCTATGAAGTGCCTTCAGGAAAACAGCTTATGGATCAGACAGTAATCGACAGAATAACATGGGCTACTTGGACCAGGTAAATAATTAAAAGATTTGCTCTTTAATTGCAGTGGAGAAAAGAATCTGTCATTTCCCATATGGAAGGGGAAATCACAGTTCTGGTCTCACTGCTTAGAAGATCTTTGGCTGTCAGCCCAGTAAAGATGTGGATTAATGTATTCTCTGGATGGAGTTTATACATCTTCTTACTTGGCAAGCATCTGTTCTTAACTCTTGTTACCTATATGGTAGCAGCCTAAGAGGTCATGCATCCTGGAAATGTACTCTGTGAATATTTGTAAAACAGGAATTTGAAGGCAAGTCAAATAAAAGACCATACGTTACATACCAAAAAATTACATTAAAAGAACATAATATAGGATGCAAAACTGAGCATTTAGATGTCATTATAACCATAAGTCTCTTCCCTATCCCTATCCAACAGAATGAGGCAGAGTCCTGCATAAAAATTGTTATTCATATAAGGCAATGCTGTAATACATATTCATAACAAAGCAAATTAGAATTAAGGACACCACTACCTTATTGATCAATGTTAATTTTGCCCTCTGCCTTTTAGAATATTCCAATCCATGTTGTTTAATTCATACTTTGTCTTCTGGTATTTTATTTATTTATTTATTTATTCATTTGGTAAATGATTTATTCAAATGAATGCTGGATTTGTCTAATTACAGAATATTACAAATATCTATTTCCTAGTTCTTTAATCTGTTGCTTTTCCTACAATGCACCTCTTATTTCAGTGTTCTAGGCAATGAAGTTGTTGGAATCTGGTCAAGACATGCTGAGAAAGCGGATGTAAACTGTGCCTGTGTCTCTCACTCGGGAATCAGCCTTGTAACGGGCGATGACTTCGGCATGGTCAAACTGTTCGACTTTCCTTGTCCTGAAAAATTTGTAAGAACCTTTTGTTCATATAAACTGTAGCAAAAAGTCCTTTGGATATGTAGTTTGATAGTTATTCAAAGCATACCGATGAACAGCAAAGCTCACTCAGGAGTTATCAATCTCATTCTTGGGATTGAAATGCTAGTGTTTGTAATCCATCGAGGAGGAATGTGCTAGGACTGAAATGATTCTTCCCGGTGGATTCCAGTTCCATTGGAACAGGCCTCTCAGAATGCAAACTGGCCACAATCTGGTCCCCGTTCTGACAGAGGTCTGAATCTTAAGCCCTGCTCCCCGTCCCCTTGGCCATCACCATTTTGCACATGTGTGCTGCAAGCAAACCGTCTATGCACATGCAGAAAAAGTATTTAGTTCAATGTGCATGCACAAAATGGCACTGCATCGCAAAACGACACAGCACAACACAGGATGGCAACATTTTGCACATGCACAATACACAAAATATTGTTTGCATGTGCATAAAAGGGGATTTTTTTGGGGTAGTGCATGTGTGCAAAATGGACCACTTGAAACTCCAGAATTCTTCGCCACAGCTCCACAGGCTGTTTCAAAAAGGCAGATTGATTCCAGGAAGAAAAAAGGGGTGACCTGCTTCAGCTCATGTGTGTGCAATGGGAGCAAGCAATCAGGTACATGATTCACAGTTTCATGGTTTTAGTAAATCAATAACTGGTAATAATTGTAGACTGTTTGTCTTGGGTTGTTTGTGAGTCTTATTTTAATTACAGAAATATGTTGCGTAAGTTAAAAAAATCTAATTGATGAATAGTATACTAGTGCCATGAAACTTGTATTTAAAAAACGTAAGTCTGGGAAATGCAGTCAGATGCTAAAGAGGTCTTTGGAAAGAAATGTAGAAATCACTGTTCTGAGTGATAAGAGTCTTTTCTTTTTGGCTAGCTGGCTGGCAAACTGCAAAGATGCTGGCAATTAGGTAGAAGGGTCATCCATTATCTGTATATTATTTTTAGGAAGTACCTTAACGCACTTCGCTTTCATATACAGTTAAATTTTACTCACCCAGACCTCTACAATCGAGTTCCTTCTGTACTTCAGACATGCATTAAGTCCCCTACTATTTCCAGCAGGTGATGGGTGCTATGTTCTCCCATATCTGGACACCTCTCTTATATCTCACACAAATTGAAAAGCAGCATTCTCTACTGTACATAAAATCAAGACCTCTGGCATTGGCTTTTCTTTATTGTTTTGCAGGACATTTTATTCTTCAGGCATAAACCTGCTAGAAAAGGAGGCAGGATAGCACCTTAGAGACTGACTAACTGGTGAAAGTAGATGAGCTTTCTTAATGGATGGTGGGCTATCAGATGTTTCTGCATGCCAGTCCCCACAAGTTACAAAATATGAGGAAGTAAATTGTTGCCCACAAAATCGTGTAACTCCTTGCAGCAGTTTGTCTCTAAGGAGCTTCTGCCCTTTCTTCTGCCTGACTCCAGACATTGGGTAATTTCAAACGTGCTGGGCCCGAAGGCCCAACACGCTGAATCCTAGACTGGGATCCGTCTCAGATCCCGGTCAGTGATGAAGCTGGTCGTCCTTTAGACGTGCCGGCTTCCATCATGCTGGGGAATCTCGAAGGGGGCAGGGCCATAAGGAGCAATGTGTGGCCACATGGCCCTGCCCCCCCCCCCCAATTCCCCTGCCCAGCCGCCCTCAGCAAGACAGGTGGGTGCAGCAGCCAGTGCGGCCGCTGAGCCCGATCCCATACCACGGTTGGGGCCACAACCCGTGATGGGCGAAGGTAACAGACTTTTGGCCCATCACAGATCGTGGTCAAGCTAACCATGGTTCTGGGGATGGGGCCGGCCCCATCCCCAGAACCGTGGTTAGCTTTGACCCCCACCAGAGATTCACTGTGGTGAGCATTTGGTGGGGCTCAAACAGACGTGCATGGGATCACAGCCACCACCCTGAATCCATTGTGATTCAGGGTGTTTGACTGTGATTACATCACGTCTGAAATTACCCTAAGGCCCTTTTCAAATGGGCCACGGTGGATGGAAGTGGGTGTGCGGCCATTCTGACAGGCACACACCCATCTCCACGCACAGAGGCACCGCCACTTTCCCCAATGCCTCTGTGTGGGTGATTGGAGGAGCACGGCTACCCACCGTTCCCACGGACGCAGCCCCACCCCCACCGCGGGCAGCCATGTGAAAAGGGCCTAACACAGCTACCAACTCTATCCTGACAGAAAAGATTTCTGTAGAGAGAGAAAATAGCTTCTCTCTCATTCTGCTTCTATGAAGGTATCTTTTTCCAACAGGATTCTCACTCACTTTTAAAGAACTCCTTCAGAATTTGGTGATTACCTTTCTGGAATGCATTCACCTTTTTAAATGTTGATAGTTTTCACTTTTTGTTTTTTAAAGTTGCTTCATTATCTTGGGAGTTTCTCTTCCTATGCAGGGCCCTGTGGATTTTGCATTTTCCCCCTTGGTAGCAATGGTGGAAATGCAGAATCCACGGGGTCCCTGCATATAGGAACTGGGTGGAATGCCAAGGGAGTGGTTTATTCTGTAGCCTGTGGGGACTGGTATGCAATAGGTAGTAGAGCGCTGGGCTCATTCACTACTGTTTCCCTCAGGATGCTGAATTCTTGGACTTGGGGAGCTTAAGCATTCTCTGGGAACCTAAGAGTGAGATACTTGGAAAGAAAAATTAGAGGGAAGTCACTTTCCTTTTTGTGCCTAACATTTCTTACTAACAATATTTTTGACTTTGTAAACTTTCTACATAGATATTAGCCACCACCATTCCCTTCTGTGAACAAAATGTATTATTACACATGCCAAAAAAGTGTGGAGAGTTGCATGTGCAGTAATGGGCTTGATAGAGTTTGATTCTTCAAGATGCTAAGATTCTAGTGAAGACTGCAACCTGATGCAGCAACATATATGAATGAATCGTGTGCATGGCTAAGCACCTGAGTAGTCTCATTCTGACTCCGTTGAAGTCAATGGCTAAATAAATTCCAATGTTTCAGATAGATTGCCCTCAATGGGACTACTCACATTCTTAAATTGTAAGGATATGCGTAGTATTTAGTTTTGCTGCAGTACCCAGCATCTTTCAGAAGCAAACCCTGGCTCAACAGTCAGATGAGCCTCCCTGAAATTTTCAAGAGTAAAAAAAAATAATCTTAACATCAGTTTTCCCATTGTAAGAAATATTATACTCTGCCTTTAATTCTACATAGATGACTTACACAAATAGAGAAATGATGGGATTTCTGAAAGAGCACAGGAATTAATGTTTGGTTTGAGATGTCTATTGTGTAACCTCCTAGCACTGGTGTGAAGTAATTTGCAAACAGTGGAATGGACATCATGTAGAATTGTTCTTTTCCTTTTTTTTAAGGCAAAACACAAAAGATTTTTAGGTCACTCAGCCCATTTGACTAATATTCGGTTTACAAGTGGAGACAGATATGTTATCAGTGCTGGAGGGGATGACTGCAGGTATGTGTCACTTTTCCATTCTTTCCTACCTCTCACCCTCCAAACATAGCTATGAATTAAGTATAATTCTTGGTAGCAGAAAGATGAAATTTAAGTCCAAAGTCATGATCCACAAACCACTTAACGACAGAGTAGCCCTCACTGAAGCATTGTAGGCAGATTACAGTGTAAGAATGTTGAGATCTAACCAAAATTATCTGCTTGGTTGTTTCTATGTTGAATGTTTTAAAAAAACCAGTCGAATAATTACAATACTTTTTTCATATTGAAGAGGAAAATAGGTGGTTTAAAAGTAATTGGTGAAATAAAAATTAGCCCCTTCTGTAACTGCCAGTAGTTTGAAATAATTTTCTAATTTTCTTGGAAAGAAATTTAATAAAATAGTGAATTTATAATGATTTTTATCTTAATTCTGTTTGAAAATGCAGCTTATTTGTCTGGAAATGTGTACATATGCCTCACTGAGAGAGACATGGAGACCTTGCAAAAAGGACACTGCATGAAGTAACAGGCATGAAACGATGAAATGATCCAAGATTGCAATGAGACGTTCTACAGTGCCCTGCATGCTTCAGAAATGGTGCTGATCAAGATCGAGAACAATCTGCCTGAATGACAAGTGTTTCGAGTCTGTCAGAAAGATGGACTATTATTGCAAACATGCTGAGCCTACTAGAGTTGCTACAGTATTGAAAAAATCATATTTGTATTCAACTCACTGCCAGATGCTGAAAAAGAAACACATGAATGAAAGGAAGAAGTGAGTTCTAGATCAATGTACAGTTTCCCAACAGGATCCTGGATTTTTAATTAAGCAGTGTTATTTCTGACCTAGTGCTGTACATTGATGTGTTTATTTTCAGCATGAATGTGTTTCCTTTAAGTTTGGGGAACTGACTGTCATTGAAATAGAACACTCCTTATTTTATTACTGACAGGAACACCATCTAGTTATCGCTTAAATAAAACTATATGGTATTTTAATAAATGGTTAAAGTAATAAAATAGGAAATATTTCTATGGATAGTCAAAGAAGCAACTTGTCTTGTTAAGCAAAAAAACTTTTTAAATTTTTTTTTTCCTAGGAGCTGCAGATCTCCAATGTTTTAGGCTTGGGTTGCAGCCATGTCTGGGGAATGTTAGGAGACATGCATGAACCCATTATTTAAGGCTAATTTAGTGTTTTGATTTCACTTAAGCATTAAATTAGTTTTGTGAGCAGAGAAAGATTTGCTCACTTTGCGAGTGCCTTGCCCACAACCTAAAAATATAACTCCAGTTTATGCCTTGTGAATAAGTGTTCTCAGTGAAAGAGAGATTATTGGTGTGTCACTTACAGAACTGCTAGCTGATGCGCTGGAAATGTGGAATAAGCTGATCATTTTAGTCTCTGTAAACGAATGGAGCTTTGGATTGTCACCAGTCACAAAACTACAATTTCATAGCAATAGGAATTGTTTATTTTCTCAGTATCACTTAGAGATTCAGAAACAAATCTTTCCAAATATTAGTATTTTGTAAATTCAGCTTTTTGAACTGGAATAAGACTTGTTGGAAAAGTTCTTTGTTCAGTAGTCTCTCTTTCCTGACTATGGCCCGTTTCTAATGGGGACGGGGGGATGGGGGGCCCGTGCGTGGGTGTCTGTTCCCATGGACCCTCACCCATCTCCACGCATGGAGCATCCGGCGCCTGTTGCTCCATGTGTGGGTGATGGCTGGAGGTGGATGGACCGCCACCCCCGGCTGGTGGCATTCCCATAGACTCCCCTCCGCACCCAATGCAGCATTCAGACGGATGTGTCCCGTCCCCCCCTCCCCCCGGCACACGTGTGCGAGGAGGCAGCATCCATTTGAAAAGGGCCTATAATAGAACATCCAGCCCTAGATTTTCAGCATGCATACTAAAGAGAGAAACCTGCTGTAACTCTTCTCATAAGAACATATCCTAAACTTCAAAATAACCGAGCGATTAGAAAAAGCAAAACATGACAGCTCCTAGTACAGGTGGGGAAGACTGTTTCAATGATGTCTGAATAGGGCGTGCTAGGGGGGTGTGCTGTCGGCTGTTTGTTTTCCAAGCAGTGCAGTTATTTTTCATGAAAGTAATAAAAACACCGTTATTCAGTTTGTTAGCAAAGCTACTGTTGTTTAATAGCTTTGTATTATGTACACAAAGCTAGGCTTCAGTTACCATTTCGCTAAGCACACAGCATTTGGCTCCAGTGACCAAACAGTAACGCTGCTATTACCTACTTCTTGCATCACCTTACTCTAACTACGTAAATGAAAATGAAACCAAAAAAAACCTCGGCCCCCATTGTAAATACCCTATGCGGGTATGGAAAGGAGTGGGAATGGGACTTTATCATGGATGGTAAACTGGTACAGACTGAGCCCAAAGTTTTGTCCTCTTCCATGTCCAACAATGCATGCTCTTGCATACTGTACAAAATTAGAAACTCAATTTATGGCTTCTCAGACAATGAGTTACACAGAAATCGGTAACCAGATCTCCCTGGTGCAACAAAAAAAAGAAAAGGAATTTATTGTCAGATGTCTTGGGCAGGATTTGGAAGACAGTTATCTTGTAGTTCTGATTCTTTGCTATGATCAACAGACTAAGTCTCATTAATCACACAGCTGTTGTTACAAAGAAATAAAACGTAAAGTCCTGGCACCAGAGGCTGAGCATCTGATTCTGAGCTCAAGCTACTCTGACTGTCACTGACTTCAGTGGAGTTGCACCTTATTTCTACTGCTGCAGAGCAGACTCGCTGTGTCCTTAATCTTACAGTAAAAGCCCTGTGCCCTGCACATGTTGCTATGTAAAATGTTAATAGTTGGCTTTCCAGTCTTGTATGTGGTAGATAATCTGTTTTTAACTATCCATTGTTCCATGAGTGCTTGGTGAGTCATCCTGACTCAGTGAAAACTTGGCTCTTGCATGCAATCTACATCTGTCTTATACTGATTTAAGTAGGGTGGCTGCTTTGGGGAGTTAAAAGTGATGGCATCGCCATCATCCCATTTGGGGGCCGGGAGGGCTACTACCCCCGGCTACGGTAGCTCTGGCAGTGGGAATACACTTCCCGACAGCTTAACCCAGCCGTGACACACGGCTGGTCGGCTCCGCTCCCGCGTTGTTGCCGGTGCCTTGCCCACCGCCAATAACAGGCATCCATAGCTGGCTGCCATGGCAACCCTCCATGTTNCTAGGCAGCTTGTGGGGCCGGATCATTTGCCCAGTTCGTTCCAGACCCACGTTTCCAGCCTGGCCACCAACTCCGCTGGGGTTTGAACTGGGCCCACATCTGCTGGGCCCAGAACAAAGTGCAAGGACGGCGCTGGCCAGAACCAGGCCCTCATTTTGTTTAACACCCAATGACTGTTTCAACTAGCAAACCTTTGTAGTTTGCTAGCTGTAAGTTCTCTTCATATCCACTTTCTCATGCACCACCCTCTCATTCCATCTTGCTTCATAGCTTTTCAGCTAGCAGTACAGCTATAGAGAAGCAGATGAATTGTGCTTTATACTCCCCGCTAGCACTCCCTTTATTGTTCAAGTCACTACACAAGTAACGCCCAGCTAATGTTGCAGATGACTGAAGCACTTTGCACATGGACAGAAGGTTCGTGGTACTAGATTGTGAGATATTACAATTGAACCCTCAGGTTCTATCAAAGGCCGTGGAAGACATGGATACAAATATGATGGAATGTCACCACTGGCTCCTTGGCCTTTTCAAAAGTAAAGTAAACGTGCCCTTTTTGCCACCAGGGCTTATATTCCGCTCTTTGGGAGCTAATAAAATGAGCATGTTAAATTAGTATGGTAATACTGGAACTACAGTAGTCACTCAAGAAGTGATCTGTTCATGCAGTCACTTGTTTGGGTTTATTTTAATGCCACAACTTATTTTATTCTTTAATTATCTTAGGCTTGACCATGAGCATATTGTAGTGAACAGATACTGCCTAAAATATATGGGAAAGGTTAGGCTAGGAAAGGGGGCTATTTGGCTGAATTTGTTGAGTTGATTAGCCTATTTAAGACTTTTCCTTTTCTTAAAAGCACCATTATTTGGGTGGCAGGCGACAAGCTATGGGTGTGTTTGAAACAAGAGAGAGAAAAATCACACTTCAGAAGGGAAAAAAAATCAAGGCTGTGTCCTTCGCTCCTTTTTTGGTCACGGAATTCTGTCAAGATTCTGTCTCTGGTCAACATTGTGTTCTAGTTTAAAACATTGACTTGAGTTACCCTGGTGATGACCTGAATAAGTCTAGCTGATGCTGAATTATACCTGCACCACCTGAAAAACAACCATACAGCACACAAATAATAATTAGATGCTGTGCAACTATCACTAATGGAGGATGGGAACGTGGCTAGTGTTCTTACATGGACAAAATGACTTCTGTGATGAGCCTTAATCCTTGAGTTTTCCTTTGTTCGTAGAGTAGACTACAGAGGAAATGTTTTGTTACTAGCACTGTTTTGGATAGTGAATGACTCATCCTGTGGCCTTCTTCCTGAATGTACCATCCCTAGCAAAAAGGGAAGAAAAAATTGCAGGTCACACTGTAAACGGCCATATTAGCAGCTAGTAATTCTTCTTGGTTTTAGTACCCATCCCATTATATTGTCCGCATGCTCTTCTGTTAGTCAAGCTCACAATCCGTTGGCTCATTTGTATGTCTATTGTACCATTTGACTTTGCTGATATGGATATATATGTGAGCATGCCAAAGCCTACTATGCACTCTGTACCAATCACTGTGGTATGGTCAAACCAAATCCCTTTCCCTGCTTTTGGTCCTTTTGCTTCTGGTACTTTTTAGCTTTTGGTTGCAAGCCAAATTGGTCTTGAAGCTTATACTTTTAATGCCTGATTATTTGGGAGAAAGTAAACTGGAGTGGCTATGTTGAATAGCACTTGCAGTAAATTAACTTGCCAAAATCATTCACTAATAGCTACAGACTCATCCATTGGGGTCTAGTTTAATCTCTCCAAGAATCTCTATGCATAGATGTGCTAGGGATTTAACTCTGCCGTGGCAGAGCAATGTCTGTTTAGGCATAAGGCAATAATCTGCCTCCCTCCTCTCCTTCCTACACCTGTCTCAGTTCTGCAACTCTCCTCCTAACATTAGAAGTGAACTGAAGGATGGTCTTATGTCCACCATTACTCTAGCTAGACTTTCATTTTAATGTAGTTTAATTATTGGCTAGATTATTAGCTACAATGAAACCTGTGCAAGGGATCAGGTAACCAAAACCCATCCTTTCGGAAGAGGCCATTCCAACATCTTTCCATTCATATTGATTACAATTTTGATCCAAGTTATTTATAATAAATCTGTACCCAGAATCTCCTGTCAGGATTGTGTTGCATAAAAAGAGTTCTTTTCAGCCCCCTCCTCCAATCTGAGTTAGAGGTAATCCATTGAGATTTGGGGGGAATAAGAGAAGCATGTGGGTAAATAAGGTGGCAGCAGGCTGGACAGTGGTTTGTTGGGAGCAGGTGCAGAAGAGTCAAAGTACCAATAAGCAGAAGAAAAGTGTGCAGAGGCAAGTTGAAAGGAAACTACTATCTGCTGGAGTCTAAAGGCTTCCATGGAGTGGGATAGTGGCAACTAGAGACTCGATTCCTCAAACCACCAGGTCACTGAGTAATCTGCCTGCTTCTCTGTGGGCGAGAACAAAATGGAACAGCTCCAGCTGCTGCAAGGGTGTAACATAAGGCTTCAGAGTGTGGGGTGGTCTCGCTGACAGACTTGTAACTTCCCTAGAGTATTGCATTTTGAAAATGGTGCCCATGATCAAAATAGTCTCTTCATTGAGATTATGCAGTCCTTCCAGTTTAGGCCATTTTAAAAATAAGTCTTAAGGGACTATAAATATCCAATAAGCAAAAACGGCTCAAGATGGAGTTAGAGTTGAGTATGTAACCCTAAGGTAAAGGTACAGAACATTACAGGATGGTGCAATTCCCCCTCCCCCCAAGTTTTATGAACTTAATTCCCAATGCATTAAAGTATGGACATGCACCGGTAATGTGACAAAGCTATTTTATTGTGTAGTTAGTCCACTGTTAAGATGAAGCCATTCAGCGTTCTATACTATGGTTAAGGATGGGTCCTTCTCTCCCTCTCATACTCCCAGGATCTTGATGTTCCTGGGTTTGAAACGCTTTTCTGGTTTAATAATTATACCATTTAGTTAATTCCAGCCTAATAGCTTAATTTATTTCTTAAAAAATAAATGAATCCCCAAAATTGAGAGATTTCTGATGTTACTTTAATTTTAAGGGCTAGATTTCTGTGTTCCTGATTTGCTATTCCTTACTCTGGAGCAGCTGGAGACCACGGGCCAGTTACCCCTAGCTTCCACTCCCCTCCATGCAGAGAAGCTGCAGCTCTTTGCACAAACTCACTCTAGATTCCCACTGCCTAGCCAGTCCAGTATGTGTCTGGTGCAAAATATTTTAAAACAATTTTAGAATGGTCATGGCCATTTTTCTTAACTAGAAAGTCTCTAAGAGAGGCTTGATTGAGCAAGTCCTTCTAACCTAGAATTCCATCAAGAACTGTTCTCTTGTAAAACAAGCTTCGATCTTCTATTCTCAATGGGATTAAAGCAAAAGATGTCTCTTCCAAATGACAGCAATGGCAAACTGTCCTAGGAAAGATAGTGACTTGCTATCTGAAGGACAACTTGGGGTGCTTGCCCATGTTACCTGAGCGGGGAAACTTACGTTTTGTAAGTTCCAGGGTAACACTGAACGTGGGCGCAGGGATAAAGCAGCAGACATGTCTTGCATTGTTTTTAATCCGATGTCAGGGTTGGATTGTGAGCCGTTATCTGAGACTGAAAATAACGTGAGACAGGGCTGATACCCCGCACCCACATTCATTCCCCTGCTCTGGTAGGGTGGGCAAGCATCTTTAGTTTCACACCTATTGCAGGCATTTTGAATTACATTCTCACTGAAGTTACTTTTAGCCTTAAATCTCATAGAGATAAGCTGACTCCTATTTTGAGAGAGGATCATTCTTTAAAGGTTGCTTCCAGACAAGTGCCTCCCCACCCATTCCCCACAGCAACCAATGAGTAATGGATGGGGAGGCGCTTGCCTGAAAATATCCAAAGTTTCTATGTAGAAAACTTGCATCAGCCAACACTGAAGAAAAGTCTGAGTTAAGAATTGGGTCAAAATTAATCACATGAAGCCACATGCACACATCTGACCTACCCCATTATTAAGTTGATCCCAAATAGTCTAGATATCTTAATTAAAAGACCTATTTTTAAACCAATTCAATAATTGTCCTAGAAAACACATTCTGTGGTGTAGTTTGGAAAAAGTTACACTGCATTCTTCATTTGTAGCACTGTGACTTCAGTGCAGCTATGGGATTGTGAACAAGGGCTCCATAACTCTTCAATGTACACTAGATCCAGGATATAATGGAGTATAGAATGCTTTGGGAATTTAGTCCAGGTATGAAAACTGACATTGTATGATGCACTTATCTCCTTTTTGAAATGTGTGGATGTTGAATAATGCTTTCCACATTTCTAGATGTCTTTCCCCTTTTCTGCAACTATTGCTGTAGTGTGCTGTTACGGCTTGGTATAGATACTATAATTTAAACAGAACAAACAGCTGGTGCAGGTGATCTTTGTCTAACTACATTTTAGTTTGTTTCTGGGTATACTGAATCTTGTACTAACTAAATCATGGGACAATAGCAGGACTGATTTGTGTACTAGATGTTTTAGGAAAACTCTTACATAAGATTAAAATAAAGATAAGTCACTTAAATTAATGAAAAATCAACTTAAATGGCACTCAGAAGCCCAGGGCATGCAATTTCATATCATTTTATTAATTACAAGAATAAAAAGAGCCCCACTCAGTTTCATAACTGAGGTAATAAAAATTAATATGCAAACATTCATTTTTTTTTATTAAAAAAAATATTGCTGCACATGTGCAGAATAGGCAGCAGGGCCCTTCTGCTCATGCAAGCCCTTTCCAACACGGCATCAATGCTGCCAGTGGCCATCTTGGAAAAGGGCTACATGTGCACAACATGGCCCTAGCACCCATTTTGTGCATGTGTGGGGATTTTTAATTGTTTTAAAATCAAATCAAACAAAAAATAAATGAAAATGAAAGTCCTTTATGAAAGCCTCCCAAAACTGAGCTTTTTGGAAACAAAATTGAAAATGAATGATGTGCCTGCTACACACCCCTATTAGAAACTCTTCACTTGAGCTGGAATCGACATATCTTGTTGACTGGATTGGTCGCCCACTGTTTTTATTCGTGGAGACTATCAGGAGATTGCCTTACACGGAACATAGTACAGTAAGGGACAAACACGTAGAGCTGTTGGCATTCAACAGCAAAAATAGAATTTGTTTCTATTGATACTCATAAAATACCAATGATTATGATTTATTCTTATGTACTGAAAAGGGAAATAAAACTTCCTACTTTTTAAAAGCAGTTCTCTAGTAATGCATGCTTCTGAAAGGTGCAACTGAAGAAAAGAATCTGAACCTCCATTTAAAAAACTGAAGTCTTTATTCAGTATTTCAGCACCATCCTAGTAAAGAAGAATCCAGTCCTGCAGTCCAAATGGTGTCATCCTGCTGTAGGAAAATCTCTTACTGTTTTATTTGAAGCTTAAAATCATTGATCCTGTTGTATTTTTAAATCTGTTGTGTTCCATTATGAACTGTGTGTCAGACAATCCTCCTTGCTTTAACCAAAAAATGTACATTAAACTAGTCCAAAGGTGTATGTTCACGTTTAGTGTAATAAGGATCATGGTTTTAAGTGTGCACTGATTTTGGTTTTCACCATGAAGATCTAATCCCTGTAATTATACAATATTATAGTTTCTATGTTATTTAAGAGTATATAAAATTAAACCTTCTGTTTTTGCATAAATTAAGATTTTTTAAACTTGAATATGAACTCAACTTTAAGTACTTTTATCAGCAAAAATAATTTGGAAGTAAATTCCTGGAGTGTTTCAGAATTCAAGAATATATTTGTCAAAATTGAGTTTAAAATATGTAGCTAACACTGTTTTCTGATATCTAATGTAAATATTTGTAAAAAAATTATCTTTTGTATATTTTTGTGAAAATGTAGTTCCCCAAAAGATACAAAAGATTTAATAAAAAAGTGCATTTATGTTACTGGTTAACATATTCCATCGTTCTAACAGATGAGTTACAAATGCTGAACATTGTTGCTTATTGCTGAATGAGCCTAAGATATTTGTTACTAAATGACAGGTACTCCCTGAAGGGATAAGAGTGAGACACAATATGCCATGCATTGGAGAAACATTAGACTCGTGAATTGAGAAATTTAGAACAGTGACATCTTGCTTATAGATAAATATGATCAATCCTACCACTTGGTCTTCCTGCTGAACTGATTCTACTTAATTGAAACCAGTGGTATCAGCATCGCTATACCGTACCCTTTTTTTTAAAGCAGCTTCCTAATAATTCTTTGTTTTCTGCTGCCTGAAAGAATAGCAAGGGCTTATTTACTTGGATTTTAAACATGTCCTTCCTGGAAGTCTCTGGGTGGGTAACAGCATAATATGTATGTACAGAAATACATAAAACAAAACTCAAAAAACCCCACCTCCCATTAAAAGAGTTCTCGAAACTCCATCTTCCACCTGCTAAATGCCTGACCGAACAGATAGAGTTTACGTTGCCTCAGGCTTTGGCAAACCTAGGAAAGGGAGTCCCAGAGCGGTGCACTCTTGCCATATGGTCCAAATGCAACAATGGAACTTTTAAGAGGGTGTCCACAGCTGACCTCAGGGTTGGCCACTTGATGCTCTTTTAGACATGTAGGGCTCAAGACATGTAGGGCTTTCTAAGTCAAACCAGTACCTTGAATACTGGAAACCAGTGCAGACTCTGGAGCACTGGTGTAATGTGGTCCCAACGATCAATCCCTTGTGGGTCTAACCAAACAAGACGATAACCCACTACACTCCAGATTCAGTCTGTGCAGCCGCATCTCTCGTTTAGTGTCCAGTTTAACATACAGGCACCCCCCACTTGCGGTGCTAGTGATAAAAGAGCAAAGAGGGGCTGGAAGTGGTTGCTTCTCGGAACACTAGGCTCTTTGCCTGTGACTCTATGGTGCTGGTAGACCTGGGGGTTCTGCATACAACCTAACTGACAGGATGTGGACACGTGGGCATACTTCACCCGCACGACGGGCTCCGCTGCTCTGATACCCCACCAGGAGTGGGGGCTGCGTGTCCGATGAGTGGGGGCCAGGTGGCTGGTAGGAGCAAACACCTAATAAAGGAGCAGGATGGACATCCATCTGGTGTGGGCGACTGTCTTAACACCCTGTGAGACTTGGCTGCCTTCTGTACTGCACTACTTGAATTAAAAAATAAGCTACGTTCTACCCTGCACATTTTCAAGATGGCACCTGTTTTATAAAGACATTTGAGAGAAAATTTCAAAACAAAATGATGCTAATCTCCAGTTCTGCCAGACCTGTGGAGACCAAATCATGGTCAAACTAATTTCAGGAAAAACGATCTTTATAAAATGATGAGACCCGTACTTTGCTATCTGAGTAACAAAGGAACATGCTATCTCACATAGAAAAATAAAATCCATGCCTTGAATTTTAATGGAGTTTAAAGTAAAATCCTTCCCACCCCCACACAGGCAGGTGTTTTGTTGCTGGGGTCTTTTTTGTTTTTTTTAATATTTTTACAGTAAAAAAAAAGTAAAATCAATTATTAAACTTACAAATTTGGAAAATTAGAGACATTTCAATTATGCAACCGACTTCATTTATGAAAACAATATATATCCAAAGTGTGTGATGAAAATGTCTCTAGTATCTTGTTCTTCCAGTAAGTATTCATCTCCCATCAGTGTTCAAAGTTGGATATTTTAGTTCCTGAATTGCACTATAATCATTCACTGAAAAAATAAAACACACAATTAGCAAAACTATCCTTCCTTTAAAGATAATTTTAACAAGTGTTGTTCTACTTGGTTAGCAATCAATGCGTCAAGATCTCCAAAACAGGTGAGATTAAGCGGCAAAAAATCTTTAGTGGCAAACAGTAGGTTCTTAAATCTTTGTCCCAACACCTGAACCAAGAGTTTGTGTTTCAGAATCTCTGAGCATTAGTATATTCTAATGACTTTAGATAAAACTGGGTACTCTGAAAAAAATCTGGCAATTTTTACGTAAATACCTGTTTTTTTGAACATCTAGCCTTGCAAAATTTGGTCCTGATTTAATTTTGAGTATTAGAATACAAAGAAACAGCAGTTGGTTCAATAAAAAGATACCATTTGAACCACTTTGGGTGATTTTTAGGTCCTTTTCACATGGATGCCCCCACCCCATCTCCACGCACAGAGGCATTGGAAGGAACTGAGGTCCCTCTGCGCGTGGAGATGGGTGGGAGTCTGTGTGACGGGCTGCCCACGAACCACACACCCGCCACTGCCTGCACCCATCCCCCATGGACCACAGCTCCTTCCCAGTCTATTAAAAAAGGGCCTTAGTGCCTCCTCACCTCTTTCCCATCAATCAGCCACCCATCACGCATGCTGCAGGGCCGAATTGGCGTTCTATGCAGCCCTACAACATGCATGATGACTGGCAAGTAAGAGGTGGGGAGGCGCTTGTCTATAAACACCCCTTGTTTCCCTCTTTGTCACACGCACCATCTCTGGAGAAACACTAAAAGCACACAATTTGAGAATGGGTTTTTTCAGACAAGATGCCACTCTGCATGGCCACCCAGAAGCCATGGATACAACTGCCCATCTGAATGTGGAAGTGCCGGATGCACGCTCCCATGAGCCACAGAGCAGCCACTCATGGCCATGCCGGGAGATCTGGAGGGCTCCGTGCAAGGCCAGCCAAATGTATGGTGGCTGTTTCCATGGCTGGGGTAGCCACACTGGGAGCTGCCTATCTGAATCGCTCCCCACACACTCCACCTGCATGGGCGCTCTGGAGCAGAACCACATGGCAGCTACAGACACACCCCTCCCATTGTCATGCTCTCTTGAAAACACCCAATGTTGTTGCTTGTTGGTCCCAAAAGTAAAAGATGCAGACAGGTGTAGTTCAGAAGTTGGTTCTTTTATTGGACCAATTTCTGTTGGTAAGAGTATGAAAGCTTTGGGGCCACACAGACCCCTTTTCTGGCACTTTAGTAATTATCTACTCTTTTAGCCATCATTTTGAAGAGGAATAAGAAACAACTATACACCCTTCAAACAACAACATACAAATACTATTATCGGAACTTGAATGACAGTCAAAAATGTATCCAGACTGGTTTTTAAATAACTGACAAGAAACAATCCAGCATCTTTTATCTTAACATGGAGGTTTCCAAACTGCATGTCAGGACTCCAAGTGGGGGCCCACCGAGGTCATGGCCTTGATTGACATTTCATATGCTTTGCACTGTTCTTGGTGTCTGGGGTCATGGAATTATGTTTTAAGTCTCAAAGCAGGAGGTAAGCAAGCAAAAAGATTGGAAACTACTGTAACAGAAATTATTTCTGTATTAGCCAAGCCTTTCGCATTAAACTTTTGTTCTCCCACATATAAACCAGAACTTCACAGTTTATCAAAATCCCTAATTTCTATTATTATGATTGAATGTTGTGCTAAGCAAAGTTCACTAAGTACAAATGTATTGCTAGAAAGGAGTCTAAATGCAAGGACCCATGTTCATTGTGTTTCCCCCACTGGCACCAATGGAGAAAACATAGTAAACATTAGGGATGGGCAAATGCGGTTTGGATGTTCGGACTGAACTCGGTCTGTTCAGACGTCCGAACCGAACGTCTGAACCGAACTCTCAAACAGTTCGGTCGTGTTCGGAGGCAGGAAAAACGTCTTTCCAGGGCCGAAAATTAGGTTTTGGTTTCGCTATTTTTGAGCATTTGGCCAACTTCGGCCAAACCGAACTCGGCTGAACCAAACCATTGAACCCGAACTCGAGTTTCGAACTGAACGACCGAACATCCGAACCGCGTTCTGTTCGTCCATCCCTAGTGAACACAAGGTCCTGCCTAAGTGGGGATAGTTTCAGAGTAAATGCTACTAATTGCTTGGTTCAAAACAAGTACAAAAATGTCAATGTTTAGGATGCTAGTTCCGTAGTCCTTAACATTCTGGAAACTTAAGCTTTACCCATGGGCTGCTCTAGAACAGCAGTCCTAACCTGAACCGGAGCTTGGTTATTATTATTATTATAAGCTTTTATATAGCGCCAGCGATGTACCTGGTGCTTTACAGAGAATGCAGCATGACACAAAACCCAGGAGGGAAGAGAACTAGCATGGAGTTTGCAGCCCATGTTGCCTGGACTTGGGGACAGGATGCAGCCATGTACTCTGGCCTAGTCCCTCACTTTAAAATGGGTCACGTATTAAGCTAATTTCAGTTAAAAAAAATTAAGAGTCCAGAGCTTTGATTAAACAAATGAGATTTTTATACCAACTCTATAACAAGACTTTAGGAAGATAAAGGTCTGTAATGCCAAACTCTTAGCTTGAGGCCTTATGAAGAAACTACATAAAAACAAGTGTTTGCAAGATCAGAACCATAAACGCTCATTAGGGGGTAAGACTGTTGCACAGATTTTTAGGCTACCTGGTTTGACTTCGAGTCCATTTCAAGGCATGACGTGGAGGTACGGCCACACTGGGGTGGTAGAACGTGCAGTCTGGTCTTGTACATTGGGTGTTAAACCTACAGTGCTAAGAAAGTCAATAGTTCAGAGAAGGCTCTTTCCAGAGAGGATTCCTAAAAGCACAAAGTCAATTTGGCCCACATCCCTCTCACACACATACAATTATGGAGTACGAAATGCTTAACAATGACTATTCTGCAAATTCATATTTCTACTAATTGAACTTGTGGTGCAAGGATTATAATTTCTGCTAAAATTTTAGTGACTGCCATGTCGCAACTCCTAATGCATTGTGCATGAACATCAACAAGTGTGTTCAGGGCATTTAGACTTTTACAATAAATAATGACCATAAAGAAGTGTCACAAAACAAGCTCACGTGCCAGTTTTGTTTTCTTCAGCTCCACTAATTCAGGTGATCCTACTGAGTCTGAAAGTCCTGAAAAGGTTAATATTCTCTTAGGGAAGCACTGGGCCTTGTTGAGATTCAGAGGTGAAATCTTGGTTCCAATGAAAACAGGCTTTCACCTGTTGTTAAGCACCAAGATTCATCTCGCACAGTCACATTCTTTCCCAAGGGTTTTAAAACTGAATGCTTTTACCATGAAATACCAAAAAGTAACATTTTTATCCACACTCAGTGAAGACAACTAATGGCACCAGGGATACAGTTTTCACTTGGGTTGAATGTGAAGAGTAACAAGGTAAACAAGATGTCAAAATCTACAAGTAATGAGCACATTTCCTTTCCCGCCCTCTCAACAAACTTTCAGCACCGCCATCATGGGATGGTATCCTGAAAATGGGACAATCCAACATGTGGGTCCATCAGGGAGTCAATGGAATCCCTATGCAGCCCCTTCCAGTTGTCATTATGGAAGCATACCCCACAAGGCTACAGGCTGAGACCAGTAGAGCTTGTTCAAATAACAATTTATTTTATTTATTTATTATAAATAAATAAATAAAATAACAAGCTTGACATTAATGTTTTCCAAAGGGCACAAATCCACCAATCTGTGGTTTTCTGTATTGCTTGTTTTCACGCTGTAAGATTATTGATTTCAAAATTGATAATTAAGATTAATGGTAAAGATGAAATATTTTCAAGTTGCAAGCTGTAAAACACTATGAGCCCCATTTAGTGGGGGATGAGGCGATAGAGAAATAAGATCATTATTATTATTATTATTATTATTATTGATGATCATTTCAGATGTAAGGTCTAGAAACGTTTCCTGAGGAATCCCTTATTAAAAATCTGTCTAAAACAAAGCAGAACACTCTTCAAGAATCCTAAAGGGAAGAGTTAAACTGAGCTTCTTACTTTAGGATGGTAGAAGGGACATTCCATTTTCTTACAAGCAGGGAAAAATCGACAGAGCTGGCCAGTGGAGGATGCTGGTGGTGCTGGTTGCGGGACTGAGAGGAAAAGAAGAATGGTCTGGTCAAAGCAATGGCTCTCCATTATCAATCAATACCTTGCACTACTAGAGAATCTTAAACTGAAGAGCTCAATTCACTCTGCAAGCAATTAAACAGGGTTTACTCTTGGGAGTCACGTTAGACGCACAAGAACATTGTCAACCAGCAGTGAAACCCAATCATCACCCAGGTAATATAGCAGCTACTCCCCAGGCAGAAACCTTTCCACAGTGTAGAATACAGCCTCCTACCAAAGTGCAGGGGGAAATGAAGTAGGCAGGAATGCCCAATCCTGCATTTGATCTGCAACAAAACTGGTGTCAAGCTAAAGAAAACCGACACAGATCAATGCAGAAAAGAGATTTTGTAGGAACACCTAGCGGCTGCTAGACAAGACAATGGTCATTGGCCAGTAGGACTCTACTCTCTGAAACAGTACCATGCTGATTGATGCACTGTCCCAATGCAGGCACATTGTCCTGGATGCGACTCCGATGCTCTGTCCCCAGGGCTTTTCTTGGGAGTTAGAATGCTAGCCCTCACGTTTTGGCCAAACTTCCAATGACGACAATTGCATACAGAAATTAAACTAATTTCCAACAAGTCATTCATTACAAGAAGGCAGCATCTAAGTTTTAACAAGTCAAAAGGTAAATAAACATTACAATCAAGATACCATAAAAAGCAGACTCCCCAAACCTCAAGTCTTCAATTTGGGTTTGTACATTTAAATTTTGGGTTTTTTTTAAATCACTTGTGCAAATTTTTTAAATCACTGGGTGCAGTTTGGGGGAACTTGCTCCAGCAGAGGCAGCTAATAAGCAACAGCTTCAGTCATTCAAGAGTGCTAGGTTATTTCCAAGGAGCACCAGCTCTGCTGCATACTGCGCCCCTCCGTAATCACCTGCCGTTAGGTTGATTAAAGTCCCAAAGCTAAGTGGACAGCAGAAGAGAAAGGAATGTGGCAACTCCAATCCAGACAGCTACTGCACCAGTTCAGACTCTTCTAGAGCAGCTACTACTGCTCACATGGACCAAATGCACATTAGTAACGACTACCCACCTGGTTTATGAGGCGGCAATGGGGTTCGGCGGCTGGCGTGCGTGTAGGGACAGTCTGGCTTTGCGCACTTGGCATCATATTTACAGTTTGGGTGGATAAACAAGCATTTCTCAGCAAATTTGCAACTCGGAAATAATCTAGAGAGGGGGAAAAAACAACTGTTATTTGACTCCCATTCAGTGAAGCGGGTAAGGCAGCTCCATTTCCAGAGCAGAATACAATACAAGAAATGGTCTGCACCACAGCTGGCAACTACATGGACACCATTACAACAAACAGTTTAAACAAGCCGACTGGCTACAAGTTTGATAAAATGCTCTGGGTAAAAATACTTTCCTTCCAGCTCCCAAGTAGCTGAGCACAGCTAGCGGCTGCACCAACCACCACCAAGCATGCCCAGAGAGATCTTCTGTAAAGACCACAAAGACACACAACCACAAATGAAGCAACAGTCATTTTCACTATAGATTAAACAAAGACTCAGCAATGCCTACATTGTAGTCATTGGGGGTGGGAAGTTCGGATCTTCCGGTATCCGATACTGCCGGTATTTTGGTGTACCGGCAGTATCAGATTAATCCGGTATTTGGGGGTTACCGGTACCGGATCTTTTTACATTGCGGCCATTGCAATGGCCACAATGTAAAAAAAGAAAAAGAAAAAAACCCAAACACTTTCCCTCCCCAGTCCAGGCTGCGCGAGTGGAAGAGGGGACACCCCCCACCCACCCTGGATTTTTAAAAAAAATTTTTTTCCCGAAGTCTGGCTCCTAGTGCGGGCTCCAGGCCGCCACCGGCGACCGAGAGCCCACACCAGCAGGTACTGTGGTAGTATTAGGGTGATCCCTGGGGTGGGTGTGTTAAACCACCCCCCACCCCAGGGATCACCCTAGTACCTGCTGGTGCGGGCTCCGGGTTGCCGGCAGCGGCCTGGAGCCCGCACTAGTAGGGACTTAGGGTAAAAAAAAAAAAATTAAATCCAGGCTGAGCAGGGTGGGTGGGGGGGTGCCCCTCATTCCACCTGCACAGCCTGGGAGGGGGAGGGGGGAGGTTTTTTTTTTTCCCCATTGAAATCAATGGAAAAAATCCGGCACCGGTAATCCAGTTTTAATCCGGTAATCCAGTTTTTTGTAAACCGGTAGCCGGTATTTAGCCTGATGTCCCACCCCTAGATAGGTCTAGAGAGACACAAGCATTGGTATTTAGATCTCAGATAAACTAATTATTTGAGAAAACTGCTGAAGCAAGGGATTTCTTGTGCTTTGGGCTAACGGAAAGACTGGCAAAGAGACAGAACAGTTAATGGTGCAGCACTGTCCTGTGGTAAATAAGAAGCTGCCACCAATTCTTTCCTAGGCGTTCTCTTAGACCACATTCACACCTGACGCTGTTAAAAATGATATGCCGGCAAAGATGTGGCAGCAGGGAGGAGCCTGATGCCAGCAGTAGCGCCAGTGCGAACGGAGATCTGCCGTGGCGCAAAATCCAGCCCTGTCATGCGCGAACAAAGTCACGGCAGAGTCCCGTTCGACGCAGCAGAACCCTGTTCGCACCCGTACTACTGCCAGCATCAGGCTCCTCCCTGCTGGCACGTCTTTGCCTGCTTGTCGTTTTAAAAGCACCAGGCGTGACCGTGGTAAAAATTATATGGAGTGTCCTAAGGAAGCGTAACAAAACTGGAAACTTAAGTCACAGATGTATCAGGTGAACTTATAATGTAAGGAAGGGGTATTAGCTCTATTGTAACAAGCAAGAATGTAAGGATGTTAAGATCATAAGAAGTGCCCTACTGGGTTAGACCAATGGTCCATCGAGCCCAGCCCTTGCCTCTGACAGTCTTGGTCGTTTGAAGTTCCACCCAACAGGTCGCTATGGGGCAATCCATTCCCTGATGTTCACTCCCAGCTTTGCGTTACATTCCCCAAATCTACCTGCACACAGGTTTAATGAACCTATCCTTCAGAAACATGTCCAACCCTTTCTTAAACCCAGTTATACTACTGGCCTTCAAATCAAATCAAAGTTTTATTAGGCCAAGCCAAAGGCTATAGCACAAATGAAAATACAAATCCAAAAGACCCCCAATTGGTCTTCCCACAGTAAAATAGATACAAACATATCTACTACCCTACTACAAAAATATATACAAGATTTTCAAATATCTAGTTACCCACATACTGAATCATCCATAACCTGCTTAGTTTGAAATTCAATAAATGACTGCCTCATAGCAATTGCTTGTACAAGAAACTTAGCCACTGAGTGTAAATGGGTAGAATTAGTAAGCACATGAGTCAATAGACCATGGGAGGACCTACCCGGATAAACTTTTAAGAGGGTACACAAATATTTTCCCCTCAGAGCGTCGTACAGATGACATTCAAATAGGACGTGCAGTTTCAACAGCTGTACCATCAAATGGACATAGCCTCTCTGAGAAAAGTAATCCTTCCAATTTCCCCTCATACACCCGAGAAGGGAGAGCATTAAGTCTTGCACACATAACCAGATATTTAGCCCTCGGGGAGATGGTAGCTACCAAGTACTCGGCCATACACCCTACCTCTGGTCCCCAAAGATGGTAATCGCGGAGATGGAGGGCTGCGTTTACTGCCGCAAAATCCTGCTGCCTAGCCACATCCTTAAGGCGAGACAGCACCTCTCGCAAAGCAGTCTGGCTGCTTCCTTTGTATATACTCCAGGGAAAACCCCAACTTCCCCAAGAACCCTTCTATACTGACCGACCAGGCATCCCTAAATCCATCTTTGCTCAGGTAAGCATCCAGTCCCTTTCCATTCTGGCCAGCTTTATAGCTGGAAAACCAGAACTTCAGAGCAAATTCCCATGCCACCGAATCCCACTCTTGCTGCCCTACCTCCAACCTGATAGCGGCAGCCGGTGGGCCCCTTGGGACTCTAAGCAGCCTTTGCAAAAATGCAAACTGGATCCTACCCACGGGATGATTAGTCAAGGGTTTCCACAATTCAACCACATAGAAAAGGGCCGCCCTCACCTTTGCATTTAAAACCTGTATCACTGAGTTTATTGCCATTTTATCCGTTTTACAGAAATACCTGGTTAATGCCAAAGCAGGACCCTTAGTAGCACTTACTGCTCTTTTTGCATGGTCCAACCACTTCCCCGTCTTCTGAAAGTAGAGCCCCAGGTATTTAAAATGGGAAACTTGTTGAATCTGGAAATTTTCAAGTTCCCACTTATAGACCTTTCTTTCATTGGAAAATACTACTATTTTAGATTTCCCGTGATTTAATTCCATATTATTTAACCTGAAATATCCTCCCACTTCTTGCAGTTGCCTAGCCAGACCCACCTTTGTCTGTGACAGAACCACCACGTCGTCTGCATATAGCAGGCAACCCAGAGGCCTGTCCGCCAACTTTGGGGGGAAAAATTCAGGCCCGGCCAAGAGTGGGGCTATGTCATTAAGGTACAGGTTGAACAGGGTGGGGGCAAGGACGCATCCCTGTCTAACCCCACGATATGTCAACCTTGCCTGTAAAGATGTCCTTCCTGATCAACCCATATCCTAAGTGACGTGTCCAAATGAAGATTATATAAAAGCTTCAAAAGTCTCCTGTCCATTGTAGATCGACTCAGTTTATCCCATAGTCGATGTCTGTCGACCATGTCAAAAGCAGCTCTAGAATCTAAGAACGCTGCAAATAGCTGCTTATTTAGAGTCTTATACTTCTCAAGCAGGTGATACAGAATTCTGCACTGACCAGTTGTTGATCTCCCCTTAAGGAAACCAGCCTGCTCCAGGCACATGATGTTCCCCTCCTCCATCCATTTACTTAACCTCAACAACAGATGTTTTCCATAAACTTTATTAATTGTATTAAGGAGGCTAATAGGCCTATAACTGGCCTGATCCCTTCTGGGCCCCTTTTTGTAGATGGGGACAACAATTGCAGAACCCCATCCTGCTGGCATATGCCCTGTATCATCAATCACAGTGAACAGCGCTGCTAAGAGCGGGACCCACCAATCTATACTAGACTTGATGCAATCGATAGGGATCAGATCCTCTCCTGGGACCCTAGCATTTGAAATGTGGTCACAAGCTCCACTATCTCCTCCGCAGTAACTGGAAGCCAAGAGGGCATGGCCACTGGATCAAATGACAAATAACCACCCTGAGTATTCCCTGCAGCATATAAATTCCTAAAGTGATTCTCCCAAGAGGCCACTGGGATTGGGAAATAACCCATATTAATTTCCCTAGGGCCAATCCCTGCAACCAATTTCCAAAAAGTTTTGGCATCCTTCCTCTGTGCAGCTTCCAATAGTGCCTGCCACTACCTTTGCCCATGGAGCTGCTGCTTCTCCTTTAAAAGAGCCCTATACCTTTGTTCGGCAATAAATAAATCTTTAGGAGGGGCTGGCTGCCTAGCTTGATGGTAAAGTCTATACAAAGACTTCATCTGGTTCCAAGCTTGCCAACACTCAGCATCAAACCAGGGCTGGCTCTGCGAACCTTTACGTCTCCTACCAGCTATCGCACACTGAGAAAGATGCTGTGTAATTACTTTAATTAAGTCCCCAAAACATGCCATCATATGCAGAGGCCCCGAGGAGCTCAACACCTTACCCCGAAGCACTAGGGGCTCACCTCCCGTAAGGTAACTCATAATCTGACTTGAAAGAGTCTGGGACCATCTAACTTTGGGTAGACAACATGAAGCATGGGTTGCCCCCTGTTCTGGCAGTATAGCCTCCCGAGGATCGCATAAAAAGTCCAGCCTTAACACCAATGGCAGATGGTCACTCAAAACAATCTCATCAACCTTAAAAAAACTAATTTTAATCGATAACAGCTGATGTGACCATAACAAAATCCACCGGACTAGAGCCTTGATGCCCTATAAAGGTGAACTGTCCCTCTTGGTCCTGAAAGCCGGACCCGTTCAAAATCAAAAGTGACAAATCCTGGACCAGCGTAGCTAGTCTTAAACCCCAAGGATTGATCTTAACATCCTTAGAGGATCGAGTGCTCAATAACGGATGCCTAGAATGCTGCGTCAGCTCAAGATATGGAAGGAGAACTACTGGCCTTGACCATGTCTTCTGGCAGCAAATTCCACAACTTAATTGCGTGTTTAGTGAAAAAATTATTTTATTTGTTTTAAAACTGCTACCTGCCAGTGTCACGGAGTGTTCCCTAGTCCCATTTACCTGCAGGTCCGCCTCATGCCCCAGGCTGTGGTGCGGCCCCTGCGGTCGGCCAGGGACGTCCAACTCGAAGTTCCTCGGGTTTCCCAGGTGGCAACGCTGTGGAACTCCCTCCTGACAGAGGCCTGCCTGGCCCCAGACCTCCCCTCTTTCCCAAGACAGTGTAAGACCTGGCTGTTCCCGCCGGGCCGTTGAAGAGGGAGATGGGTGGGGTGGGAGGGGGGTTTGGTTCTGCTCTTTTAGTAAATTTTTAATGAATTTTAAATTCTGAGTTGGTTTTAATTGCTGATTTGATAATGTTGATGCTGTTGTGAGCCGCCCCAAGCTGCTCTGTGAGCAGGGAGGTGCGGGATAGAAAGGCTTAGAAATAAATTAAGATAAATAAATAAATACTTGAGAGGGTAAATAACCATTCCCTATTAACATGTTTCACACCACTCATGATTTTATACTTTTCTATCGTATCTCCTCGGTCGTCTCTTCTTCAAGCTGAAGAGCCCCAACCTCTCCAGCCTCTCTGCAAGGGGAGCCGTTCCAGACGCCCTATCATTTTTGTTGCCCTTCTCGGTACCTTTTCTATTTCTACTATATATTTTTTGAGATGGGGCAACCAGAACTGCACACAATATTCAAGGTGCGGTCGCACCATAGATATATAGTGGCATTATGATATTTTCAGTTTTATTCTCCGTCCCTTTACGAATAGGTTTGGTTTTTTGACAGCTACCGCACACTGAGCTGAGGATTTCAGTGTATTGTCCACAATGACTCCAAGGTCCTTTTCCTGAGTGGCAACTCCTAATTTAGTACCCAGCATTGCGTACATAAAGTTTGGAATGTTTTCCCTATGTGCATTACTTTGCACTTGTCCACATTAAATTTCATTTGCCATTTAGATGCCCAGTTGCCCATCTCGCAAGATCCCCCTACAATTCTTCAGTCTGCTCATTTGTTAACTACCTTGAATAACTTGTTCCCTTCAGTTATGCTCCCCTTTTTGCTCATTTCAGACTTTGGGACAAACTAAGTCTCACTCTGGAATGAATGTTATTCTTTCCTTCACTCTGCGATGGAGCAGGGAACAATGGGATAGGGAAGCAAGGGATGAACAAGCTTCTTCAAGATCACCTTTCGGCTAACTCTGTATCAATCCTCCCTCTCTCTCTCTCTCACCCACTCCCACCCAGTCACGGCCTCCTCATCTATACCTGCCCTGCATTTGCACAATCGACAGTTCGGACTTGTCACATGCCCAAGGAATGGCCCTGTGTGGTCACACACAATAGATGGCCCAATGAACGATCTCACCTCAACTACTTGGTCTCCAACCCTGTATCAGACACTTCCCTACATGATCCTGTATACCTCCTAAGCAGACCCTTCCTTCCACCTTTGACAATATTTTTGACCAGGCTTCAAGATTTAATCGCAACTTAACCAAACCGCATATAACACTCCTGTCGTCAAATTGGCACCCGCCGTAGGAGGGAATCGACTCACTTGCATGGGAGTGTGGGGTGATGGTAGGCACATTCATCTCCATTTTTACAGGCAGGCCAGTACTTGCAGCGCTCTGGGACTTTCTCCTGTTTCTGCGGCATGCTCACATCCTCCATCTCTACTGTGGGAAAGAAACAAGAGCAAAGCCTTTGTCAATAACTATTGGGGGATGTTTTATCAAGCCAATCGTTTTTAAATCCAAGGGTTTTTTTCTGCAGAGTTTGCAGCTTGATATACAATGACCAGGTTTGATACAAGAATTTAAATTTACACCAGTTAATGTGGCTGTAGATAGGATTCAATGACCCTCAAAAGCACAGAGGGAGCCTGTTCTCTGGGGAAAGATGCAATAAGAAAGCGAAGCCTTGTTTTGCTCACTAACAACTTGTTTGTTACTCCACTTATTCTCACTATCAAAATCATTATTTTTATCATTTCTATTGAGCTTTCAGTCTTCAAAATGTTTTACAATCCTTCTCTAGTTCACCCTCACAACAATCCTGCGAAGCAGGTCATCATTATTCCCATTTTACAGCTGGGGAACAGAGGCTGAGAGGTAGTGACTCGACCAAGACCCCATAGAGTGTTAACAAATAAGATGAAGCCCACACCAGGTGGGTATTCACCTGCTCGTTTATTAGGTGCTCACCACCACTGGCCACCATCAATGGAAATACAGCCCCATCTCATGGCGAGGTCCTGGAATATGCAGAACCCACCGTGTAGGCAAATGCAGGCTAACGTGTGCCCCCGTAGCCAGGTCCCATCCACCACTTCGCAATCATAGTCACTCTCTGCCTACCAATCTACTGGCCAACGCTGCATTCCCTGGACTGAGGAAGAGACCAAAGCTCTGGTGAAGTGCAGCACGAACAAGGCGGAGTTCCAACAGATCTTGGCCGAAATGACACAGCAAGGCTACACCTAGGACACGAACCAGTGTTGGCAGTGGGCCAAGGATTTTAAGTGCAGATACAAAGAGATCCGGAACAAGTTTGCCTTCATCTGTGGGAGGCAAACATTGCCCTGTTCTGAGCTCCTGGACTGGTTCCTGTGTGTGGATGAAGCCATTGCTGCATCCGCCTTTATGGCTATGCCTTCATCAGGAGCCAGAAGCAGGTGGACATGGCTCCCCCACTGCCCACTCCTGCTGCAACCGCCACCCCCATCCCACCACAGAAGCGGCAACGGTCAGCGGAGATCCCTCCACACCCATCCTTGCCCCGGAGCCAGCACGGGTAGACACAGACACCATAATTCTCTCTCATGGTGTATCCCTTGAGCTCAAGAGCCAGCCCTTGTTCAAGGAACACCCAAGGTTCCGGTCAAGGGCACGGAGGACTCGAATGCTACTTTTGTAAAGTAGGCGGTGGAAGCAGAGGAGAATGGTGAGTTAATGCACCTCGGGGGGAGGGTGTTTGCATTTACACAGCTGGATGACAAAAGCTTCCATTTATTGTTACCTAACTTATGTTTGCCCGTGGGCTGGCAGGGGAGGGAAGCCAAAATGGCACCTGGTGGGGGAACCAAAATGGTGACGGTTGTTGTCTGTATGTTCTTCATTCCTCTTCAGTGATCGCAGAAGGAGAACTGTGTGGTGCTGGGATCCCACCTAATCAATTGCCCCAGCTGCTGCAAAGGCCAGGTACTCATTCCCGCTTCCCTTTGGGTGGACAAAAGGCTGAAAATTGGGTGGGCGGGGGCCTGAAACCCTAGGGCAGGAAGGTGGGTGGGTAGGCCTGAGCTAATGGCTTTCCTTGTTGCCTTGCTACAGGGCTACCAGCACAACGGGCACGGACCAAACCCCCTGCCACAATTGGCCAGAGGAATGAGAACCTACGGGTCTGCACCTGAAGGTGCAGGGAGGATTTGGCAAAGAAGCTGCTTGAGGAGACCATGCAGCAGCTGGACGAAATGCACAATGGCATGGCCAGGGAGCATAGGCGGCTGGTGTGGCATAACGCCACACAATGCAAGGCCTTTGCTGCTGAGGGCCGCCTGGACTGCCGCTGGGAGGACAGGCACCGGGCTCGCCTCTGGCAGCAGCTTGAGCGGTCGGTCAGTGTGATCAAAAAGGCAAACAAGGAGATGAGTGAGATGTGAGCACAGACTCAAAGCAGCTTGTCCCAGTCCATCCAGGTCCAGAGCTCCCTGCTCAAGAATGCTGCTACTGGAACTGTCAGGGACAGACACTATGTATTTCCTAACCTCCATCGGTCGCTTGACTGACCGCCCACCCCTGGTTCCCCCTGCAGTCCATGCCCAGGGAAAGCACCCACGCCCTCTCCACTCTGCACTCACGCTGGCGATCGGTTCCTGGGCCAGGCAGGATTCCTTCCTCGCACACCTTTCGCAAACACTCCTCCTCCACACCTGGCTTCGCAGGAGGAGGATCAGGAAGATGTGCCCGCCCACCAATTCTGCCACCCAAGCAAGTGTGCCAAGCTGCCCCCCAAAGGAGCAAGGGGGAAAGAAACAGTTTAAATGAATATATAGTTCTGTATTTAAAGTTCTTTAATTTAATAAAGTTTAATCAAAGTTCTTTAATTTTTTGTAATCCATGCTTTCCGTGCTTCTGGGAATGGAAGAAAGCTTGGGGTATGGGTGGGCCATGGGGAATAGCTGTATATGGCATAGCATACAGATTTTATTTATTTTATTTAATAAATTTATACCCCGCCCCTCCTGCAAAGCAGCAGATAAGCCACTTTGAGGGCTGGAGACTGGAAGGGAAGATGGGGAGTTCACTAGCCATGCACTTGGGTAGCCCAGCGGGGAAAAGTCAGGGTGCTAATGGAACCAGCGTAGGAAAGCCACAGGCAAAGGTCAGGTGCTAGCCTGGCTGCACACCTGAAACTCTGCGCTTCCTATTGCCATTCCCAGACTAGGGGGTGAGGATGAGGTGTAGAACTTAAAATGTACACATCTTTAACACCACATGACAGGTTTGTAGGGTGGGGAGCACAACTAGTTAAATTGCAATGAAGAGTTTGAGGAACAAGGTCTTAAATGATATAAAATATCACCTTGGGATGCTCTATTTATTGCCTTTCACTGACACCTGGATAAGTGCACTCTGTTTCCAGGTAAAAAGCTGGTGCTGCTGGCTTTGCAAACTCAATCTGGAATCTTAAAGTCAAGCTGGGTTTATCCTGCTCAGAGAGGCCTTTTTAAAAATTCAACTGAATGCAGCTGACAGTTCTGTTGCTGCAGAAGCCAGAAAAGAGCCATGCTCACTTTCTCAGGGTAGACAACAGCACTAATTAGTTACTTTTGAAATTGCAGAATTAAAGTCAACCCAGGAGGTTTATCAGTTGCGCAGGGAAACATTACCATCAGGGCTCTCGTGCTGCCTGGCAATAGCGTGCATCTGCTGTGTGCGGAGGCTTTTTAATCCCTTGGTTGCACCTGCATTTTGGGTAACTGGTTTCACTCCTTCCAGTACACATAATTCCTCCTCGTCCTGATCAGACATGTACCCGGGTGGGCTGGGGACACCATCCAATGTCACGATGAACTTGGGACTGGCAGGCTTTTCTGGTTGTGCAAGTTGCTCTCTACCAAAGAGAAACAAACAAGGGAACAGTCATAATTACTGAACAATAAAAGACCAAATAAATGAATTTCATTGATGAGAGAGAATAAAACAGAAAATATCATAATACCCCTATATAAATCTTTGGTGTGGCCACACCTTTTGAATATTGTGTGCAGTTCTGGTAGCCCCATCTCGAAATAGACATAGTAGAACTGGAAAAGGTACAGAGAAGGGCAACAAAAATGATCACGGGTATGGAATGGCTCCCCTCCGAGGAGAGGCTTGATAGGTTCAGCTTGGAGAAGAGACGGCTGATGGAAGTTTATAAAATCATGAGTGGAGTGGAATGAATAAATAGGGAACAGTTATTTACTAGGGATGGGTGAACAGATCGCGGTTCGGGTTCGGCCGCTCGGTTCTGCTGCGTTCGGTTCGGCCGCTCGGTTCGGCAGTTCAGCTGTTCGCCGGGTTCGGGTTCGGCCGTTCGGGAAATGTTATGGGTGTTTTTTATATGGTTTATTTATTGCGTTTTATATGGTTTTCTTTTGTTTTGTATTTGGTTTTATATGGGTTTTTTAAATTTATTTATTTTATCTAATAAACATATCTATCTATCTACACTAAATCTAACTGCTATTAACTATTCTAAATGCTATGAACTAAATGGATTATCTAATAAGTACACAGGCCTACTCCTACAAACACTAAAACTAAATCACTAACGCTATCTCTA